>VKOC01016398.1:0-124596 GCA_009364415.1 Spea multiplicata
ACCCCCCCCCCCCAGACGTAAGATTTGAACCAACTATTGTAGTGACATTTCTGAAATTTATGTCAAATGCAGAAGCTTATACATATGATGTAGTAATCGGATATTGTATGTTCCATAAATACTACAATTTAGGTAAAGATTTTTTTCTTAACCTGTTTTACAGACTAAAGATTGGTGGACGTATGAGTTCTGTTACGGAAAACATATACATCAGTACCATGTTGAAGGTATGCTTGTGTATGGATGATGCAGCGTTGTGCCTAAAGCTTTTGAAAGTGACCTCCAGTGAGTTCACTGAGTGGGTGCGTAAAACAGAATATAGAATCCAGGGTATCCGTTCACATAAAATTCTATCTGGACACCTCTTTGGAAATAATGACCTTAGTGCTTTAACATAATTTAAGATTATTATTAATGTTTTCAACACCATTTTGTTTGGGTTTTACTGATCGTCTTGCGACTGATTCATAACTGCTGATTTTTTTTTTTCCCATTTCTTCCTAGAATCTGAGGTGAAGGGGGACATATTGTACCTCGGGAATTACCAATCTGAATTTGACTGGAACAATGAAACTTCTAAGGTATGTCACTTTACTTCTCCATTATTGCTGCTAACATGTAAAACCCTAGTGTAGTTCTGTTTGATCAGTACAAAATAAAAGGGTTTTACTACAGTGTGTGGGTATATAGACACTCTCTTAAAATGGGACCCACCATTTGAAAACCTATGGCATATTTCAGCCTTCAGCTACAATGAAAACCCATTTGCAGGAACTTGTGCATTTGGATTCGTACGAATTGCAAACATACAGGATTTTGGTAAATTTGTCAATTTGTATGTAGCCTTGAAAAGGATGCCAGACCCCCAGGGGTTTTATGAAAACAAAGCATAAAGCTCGCATTCCGCATAAATCATTTCCGCATCTTCTAAATTCTATCTTCTCCCATCTCATCTCTCTTAAATCTGCTATCTTTGTCCGCATCTTTTTTTTGTAGGCTTCAAAGCATCATCGACTGAAACGTTATCACAGCCAGATGTATGTTAATGGCTCCAAATGTGATTTGAATGGAAAGTCCAGGGAAACAGAAGTCAGGGTAAGAAAGATGACATTGTCAGCCAATAGACCCAGCATATTTATATATTTATAATACATGTTTTTGTGGATGTCATGGTTTTGTGAAGCATATGGAGTTGTCCGTTTTGCGTCTATTTACATGGGGAATGGTCCCCAGGATGAAAGGGTGACAATTGATTTAGCGTATTGGCATCAAAATTTTAAAATAATACCAACGATATAAATACAAAATATCAGGACCCTGTTTCAATTCATTTTTTTACTTCACTTTACTTGGAATGCAAGCTCTTTTGGTTCTGTTGTGTCTGTATCTGATTTACACCCCATGTCCTTCATTTGTACTGCAATGTCATTTGCCGATTTCTAAATACTACACCTAGTGGTGATAGATGAACATTAAATGCATGCATTACTTAATACAAGTGTATGTACTATGTAGAGCTTTCCTTTTTCCCTCTAGACCATTACAAACATTGTCGCTTTAAGTTCTTGTGTGTTGATACTGTGCTGTCGGATTACTAATTACTGATATGGCCCAAAGCAAAGCCCAATTTTTTATTTTTTTTTGTTTCCTGCGGGTAATTCATTATGGTGGATGGATTTTGGGATTGGCTGGAATCCAGATTTAAGGTTACATTAATAGTTGGTTGAAGCTATGTTTATTACTGATACTAGTCCTTTATTTTTATTTGGAAATTAAACATTTTATTATATAAATGCAGAACATTTTGTCTACCTGCAGTTTATGTGTGAAGAAGGCTCCGGAGATTACATTGCACGTGTTGATGAGCCTCAGTCTTGTACATACGTCCTGACTGTGCACACCACTCGCATCTGCCATCATCCCTTCTTGCGTCCGCCTTCCACTGGCTTGCCACAGTCCATAAGATGCCAGCCAGCCCTCAGTCCAGAGCAATATGTTGAATATGTGAAGGCACAAGTGTGTAAGTGAAACTTGGTGACGTAAACTGGTAGATATTCTGTCAGAAATAAATTCAATTGTTATTGGCATCAAAGCATTTTATTTATTAGGAATTCCTTTATCAAAATGGTGTCTCAAGGGCACACAAATGTCTTTCAAGTGGTAATTATCAATGTGAGTGGGTTGGTTATAGTGTATGCATTTCCTTTTTGAGGGGCAGCCTCATGTTGGACGTCTGGGTGTTCAAACATTCCAGGATTTTATTAATTTTTACAGACTTGTGGAAGTGTTTTTCTCCAAAACTGCAAGTTAGGAGCTAGAAGAAGCGAGAGGCCAGCTCTGTCCTCCCATACTGAACTGCTTACTAACCAACATGTGAAAACCGTCCCATACGTTTGGGGTATGATCTATATCTGCACGGTTTTCAAGCTCTTACTTAACTGAAAAGAAAAGGGCTTACAAACACATGTCATGTTTCTTAGTGAGACAATAAAATACACGCACAAGATCAGTTTTTGTGCAGTAATCAAAAGTTGCCTCAAGATGTCCTCCTTTAGTCTGCTACAGTATTAATCGTTTGGAAGCCAGTCTAACGGGACAAAACCGTTTTCTGTCTACTTTCTCGCAGCTCTGCTTCTTCTCTTGCCTCTTCTGCCTTCTTTCTTTTATCCACTTCTCTGCGGTATCCATTCTGGTGATAAGACCCACCCGAATACTTCTGCAAAAGCGCACACCTTCTCCCCTGATTGGACGAAAAGGGAAGGAAGTGCTGCTTGGCTCCGCCCTTTTGCAGAAGTACCCCAGGAGACCTGGTCGACACAGCTCATGCAGGAGAGAAGCAAACAAAGAAGCCCAAAGAGACTAGAGAAGAAGTAGAACTGCGAGAAGTGAGAAGTGATTAGTGGAAAAGGTAGGGGAATCGAAGGAGAGATAGACAGGTAATTCCGGGAGACTTGGGACATATGCAACATATGGCCCTGGAGAACACACTGGTGCCTTTTGATACTGAATAACTCAAATATATAGTTTAATACTTTTTGTATGTGTGGATACATATCTGTTTTGTGCTGTCTAATCTTGATTTGCTAAACTTTCTTACAGCGGACACAAAGCGGATAGTAGAGGAGCTATCAGAGGAGCTCAAAACGCTTGACCTTAAAGCAAATAAAATTACCTCTTCTTCAAACCAAGCCTTGAAGAGAAATGAAGTTGAAGAATCTATATCTAGAAGTCCAGAAAAGCAAAGTGAAGAAGATGGTATGTAATAAGGGTAAATATTTAACACTCACTAATTTCACCAGCTTTTATATAATCTATAACGAGAATATAAAATGTACTAACATTTAAATGTTAACACCAGTTGTATCATTTCTTAAATAATAAAAGTAAACCTTACTGGCTCTTAAAAAAAACAAAACAAAACATATTTCTGCTTCAGCAACATTTTGCATTTTTGTTGGGGCCAAACGATCTGGCCTTTAGTAGTATAACAAAAGCATGGGGCATTGATTGGTTGAAAAGTTTTGTTGTCATAGTAACGGGAGTAACTTTGAGTAAAGGGAGGAAGTGTAAAGTGTAATTGAATTGAAGTCTGCATCACAGCCCCTTATAGTTTCACCGCATGGAGATATATATATTTTTTTTTTTTTTTTTTTTTTTTTTTTTAGCACCTATGGCATCTGTAGAAGAACAGGGCTTGGAGGATGATGCAGCGTTTGACCAGGAGGACCCTGAAGCAGACTTCTGGAATAAGATACTTGGACAGCAGAATGAAGAGGGGCAGGCGACAGAGGCAGATGACACGGTAACATAACTTCTTCTCTAGAGCATGTTATCATTGTAAATGTGAAGGAACATACTGTGGTTTACCTTGGGACTTCAGTTCACCTGTTTTCAAAGGGGTTCAGAGGTCTGTAGCCCCCCTAACACACAAACTGTTCATTAAACCATCTGTAACATGTAAACTATGCAACTTTCATATTGTTTGGCACCTATAACACAATCTCTACACAAGCTTCTTCTGCAAGACTGAGTTGCGTAATGCATAGCTGTAATAGTGAGATTTCTCAAGGTATTGCATTGATTTAAGATGTCCGTAGGATAGGTTGTTCTTACCATCTGTATTCCACACTGCGCCTAGAATTTACACAGTGGTTAACACAAGTTAATTAGTTGTAAATACAGAGTCAGATGGGCAAGCCACTCGTTATATGCATTTAGTGTGGATTTGTGTGTATAGGAAAAAGGGTTGGATGTATATTGGAAGTGTGGCAAGGTGACTTATGAGTCGATGCCACAGTGGAAATGTACGTGTTTGAAAGCTTGCCGTGTTTTGTACAGGGTCCTGCTTCAAGAAGTTGTTAAAAGTATAGGTAAGGTTGAGTGTGGCAACAGTAGACATCAACACTTTGTACACAGTTGGTAATATATAATTACAAAAGTCTTTAGTAGCTCTCATTAACAGCCGCTTCAATGGATTTACGTATACACAAGAGTCTTTGCGGGACCCACACCGCTGCTTGGGGATACATGGATCTACATTAAGCAATAACTACCTATAAGTTAGAGGCTATATATTTCACTGATACTGACAATAATATTGAATTGATTTGTTGTATGATTTAGTTCCCTCTAGTACACCCTGTCTGACTCTAAGGGGTGTTTTCATCAGTTGGTTTTATCTACATAATGCCCTGATACTTTGATGAAGGGCCAAACCCAGCTAGAACAGCTGAGTTGGCACTTCTTCATAGTATGGTTTCATTAAAGTGAACTAACCGGTTTAACTTCTGCATTATGCAGGGTCCTATCCAAATATAGACTTCTTCGTTCCTCTCATGGCTTGCGTTTCTCCTCACTCCAGTATTAAGGATTTTACCCGTGCATACAACCTTTTGCGTGTAATTGTTAACAGCGGTATGGAATGTGCTGGTGCCAAGTACATTAAATGTAATGCAATCTGTTTTGTTTTTCTTTGTCCTATAGGAAGCATTTCCCAGTTTAAATAAGCCACCAGATGCACCTGCAGGTTAGTGATTTTTTTTTTTTCTTTTGCTCCTATGTTCTTTTGTAAATTGGATTTATTCCAAGTTTATTGATATAATTTCCATGCAGTTTATGGATACACATCAATCAGTGTTTTTGTTACTGCTGAAAGTTGACTTCCCCTGCCACTTGCTTTAGTCCATAATGTTGATTTACAGTTATAATTTTCAGCAAGAATGATAACCAGCCTATTGCTTTTGAAAGATGGTTAAATCAGTTGCCTATATGTGGTCACTAATTCTAGAATCAGATACAGACTGTGTACTTTATCTCTGCACATTGATTTGATGCTACATTGGTTGTCTGCAAAATGTACGCTTCCTAGTGTTAGTCTATAATAGATACATCGGTGAGAACTAAATGACAGAAAATTATTATTTTTAGATTTGTCAAAGAACCTTCGCTATAGAGTAATACGGAATCCGGAAGACCTGATGAAATTCATCACAGAATTAAAACAGACTCCTAAAAAGGTACTTATAATCCAGGTCATGGTTATTGGCAGTGCTGTATTTTTACTCTTCCCTTTCAGGCTATCCTATTTTTGGGCAGAAATGGGTCGAGTTCATTCTGAGTGTACCTGTAAGATGGTAAATCAAAGTCCACGTGTATAGCAACTATCCAGGAGTCCATGTTCCCCATACCATATTTATACATACACACAAACACACTGCACGCATTTACCGTTTACTTCAACTCTGTTTTGGGCAAGGAAGGAGGTGGTGACAAAGTCAAACATTCTTGGAATTCATATTGAATATTTCATTGTCTTTTGCACCACTTTTACTTTCAATGGCAGACAGAGAAGAAAACTGATGGAAAGGACAGAAGTTTACAGGGTGCACACAGTGAAGAAGACTCTGGCTCTTTAGCAGATAGACAAACGGAAGAAGAGGAAGACGAGCAGATGATAATGCAAGAGTTTGAGAAGGAACTGGAAAATATTCTGCTGCCCAAATCTGATGTGTCTCAAATAAAGGACAATGTGAAAACTGAGATGGAGAAGGAATTTGATAACATTATAAATGAGGTACGTTTTCCACGTGTGTGTTCATATTTCATAAAAGTAAAAAGTGTACAAAAAAAAAAATAAAGTTGGTGAGGAGTACTGTTCCCAAGTGTTAGGTTTTCTTCCCAATATTAATAAATCATGAACTTTTTATTTTTAATTTAGAATATATATATGCCTAAAAGAAATGGATATTCAGGTGGTGGTAATTACTATCTCCAACATGTACAATTCTCTACACTGGATAAATGTTTTACACATTGGAATAACACCTGTATTAAAACCCTGCCTTACGTCTATACCATGGGGACATGCATCTTAAATTCCTATTCTGAGGATCTGTGTCATTTTGCCCCTCTATTGTGTTATCCCTGCCTTGTTAAAGGGGCTCTCCAGCCATCCTATGCACTTTAAAGCATATGATAGGCGTGTGGCTCTGTTCTGCAAATGCATGGGGATTCTGCAGAAATCAGAAGCATTTGTCCGTTTTTGACCCCCAGATAAGTGCCCTACGGGAGATGCATTTGTCTGAATGCATCTCCTGCACGTGACCCAGTGCTGGTTCTGGTTAATGATGCACGCAGAGGTCTGTGTGGAGTACAGTACAATTCTGTGTTGGGAAAGGTGATTTTCTTTCTTTTTTTTTCTTTTCGTTTTCTTCGAATTCAGAGTTCTTTAACATGCATTGTTCTATAGTATGGGGTGTCTTGTACCTTAGTTTACTGACATTTGCTTTAGGTTTATGTTTCTCTCCACATTTTGTTTAATTGTGCTTGTAGAGCGATTACATCTGCCTGAATTTTAAATTATACTTCCCCTAGAGTTAAATATTTTGCATTCTCATCAAGATTTAGTTATGTACAAAGAATGATTTCCTTGTGGTTTAAAAAAAAAAAAATGGCCGCACATCCATGATGCAAATCTCCCGTCCAAACACATCCCAAATGTGCTCTATTGGATAGAGATCAGGTGAATGTGGAGGCCATTGGATTACAGTGAACTCATTGTCATGTTCAAGAAACCAGTTTGAGATGATGTGAGCTTTGTGACATGGTGCATTATCCTGCTGGAAGTAACCATCAGAAGATGGATACAGCGTGGTCATAAAGGGATGGACATGGTCAGCAACAATACTCAGGTAGGCTGTCACGTTTAAACAATGCTCAATTGGTACTAAGGGCGCCCCAAAGTGTGCCAAGAAAACGTCCCCCACACCACCACCAGCCTGAACCATTGAAACAAGGCAGGATGGATCCATGCTTTCATGTTGTTTATGCCAAAGTCTGCCCCTGCCATCTGAATGTCACAGCTGGAATTGAGACTCATCAGACCAGGCAACGTTATTCCAGTCTTCCATTGTCCCATTTTGGTGAGCCTGTGCAAATTGTAGCCTCATTTTCCTGTTCTTAGCTGACAGGAGTGGCACCCGGCGTGGTCTTTTGCTGCAGTAGTCCATCTGCTTCAAGGTTCAACGTGTTGTGCGTTCAGAGATGTATTCTGCAAATCTTGGTTGTAGCAAATGGTTGAGTTACTGTTGCCTTTCTGTCACCTCAAACCAGTCTGCCCATTCTCTTCTGACCTCTACAAAGCATTTTCGTCCACACGACTGCCGCTCACTGGGTATTTTCTCTTTTTCGGACCATTCCCTGTGAACCTTAGAGATGGTTGTGCGTGAAAATCTCAGTAGATCAGCATCTGGTACCAACAACCATGCCACGTTCAAAGTCGCTTCCCCATTCTGGTGCTTGGTTTGAACTTCAGCACGTTGTCTTGACCACAGCTACATGCCTAGATGCATTGAGTTGCTGCCATGTAATTGGCTGATTAGCTTTTTCTGTTAACAAGCAATTAATAAAGTGGCCAGTATATGTGTGTGTGTGTGTGTATGTTTTGCATTGACAGTTTAGATGTCAATTTAGCAGATCACAAAATGTGTGACAGTAATACTTTAGTAATTGGAACTGAGGAGTATAAATGCAACCTGTTAAGCAGGTTATGTTGCATCATATAAATAGGGAGTTGTCATGTTAAGGCATAACTTGTTACATACACTATATAATAATATAAAGAAGATAATCTGCATAGATTGCTCACAGGTATAGTACTTAACAATCATTCAGTGGCTCAAGGAGGTATTCTAAAAGAAAAAGAAAGTTAACCTGATGTAATTGGCATGTTTGGACTGTGTAATTGGTCAGGAGAAAAGCGTGCTGAGAATGCGCATGTGGTGGTGTTTTATATGAAATCCCTTTTCTTTAGTAGGACTCTACTGGTCTTTTAAATAATTTTGTCATACCTAAATGATGCTGTTCTGTATGACCCCTTAAGGACCGGGCTCATTTTTCGTTTTCTACACTGTGGGACCGAGGCTGTTTTGACACTTTTGTGGTGCTTGTGTTCAGGTGTAATTTTCTCCTCACCCATTTAGTGTACCCACATAAGTTATATATTGTTTTTTTCAGGACAAGATGGGCTTTCTTCAGATACCATTATTTTGATCGTATCATCTTATTTACTATAAAAAAATTAATAAAAACATGGTGAAAAATTGAAAAAAAAACACATTTTATGACTTTTATTTGAAAAATCTTTTACTCACCTAAAAAAGCAATTAAAAAAACTAGCTAAATAGATTCTACTACTTGTCCTGAGTTTACAGATACCCAATGTTTTTATGTTTTTTTGCTGTTTTTTGTACGTTATAGGGCAATAAGTACAAGCAGCGTTTTATGATTTCCAAATCTTTTTTAACAAATCTGGTCAGTCTGCCTTCATCTCCTGTTTGGAATATCTTTGAAGCCGGTTAACTCAATTTAACCCATTCAAACCATATATTTTTGAAAACTAGACACCCCAGGGTATTCCAAATGCTGTTATTTTAACCCTTTCCATGCACCAATTATACAACTACACTTTGTCAAACTTTGTAATAGTATTTTTTTCCACACAAATTGTACTTTAGTTATAGATATACAGGTTCTGGTATATGTCACTGTCAAACAACACGCCAATGTGTGTTCAGGAACATCTCCTGAGTGCAGTGATACCCGACATGCATGGGTTTGTCGGGTTGTTTCAGGTTTAAAATGCCACATTTGGGAAGTGCGCTTTTTTTCTCCATTTTGGTCAGTCTGTACCTATGCCCTATCTAGGCCACTCCAATTTACCCCATCAGCCATTTTTTTTTATATTAGACACCCCTTGGGTATTTGAAGTGCTTTTATTTTAACTCTTTGTTGAGATTTTTGAGAAATTTTAGCACTTGCTCAAAATAATAAACTTTATTTTTTATATTTGTTTTATTTTTTTAATACTTTTTTTATATATTTTTTACACATTTTGCTGGTACTGGATGGTTCATCTAGTGACATCACTGCATAATTATTTTTAAATGTTAGCACATTTTTTTTTATTTTTTTTTCCATTTTTTTTATTTTTTTTTAATATTTTACTAATCACATAGTGATTAGAAAGCTGGGCTCCATTGACTTGCATGGTTGAATGCAGTACCTGTATTCAACCAGCAAGTGGAGCCAGTTCTCTAGAGGGTCTGGAGACCATCTAGCGAACTTTTAAAACTTGTTTCCTTTACAGTGCGGCGGCCATCTTTATTGATGGCGAAGATCACCGGCAGCTGCGGCTGTGACCGCTCTCCGGAGCGTTCACAGCCCACCTAAAGGTAAGTGTTTGCTGTCGCTGGATGCCTCCTGATCGAGGCATTCCAGCGACACCATTTAAGTTTAGGAGGCGATCGTTGATCGCCTCCTAAACGCTTTTAAAACGGGCGTCCGCCGCCATACAATGTATGGCGGCTGTTGACGCCCCGGGGAGGGGCCAGACATGGCCCCCGATGCCGATCTCGGCCTTGCTGAATGCCTCGACATCGAGGCATTGCAGCAAGGCCGTTTAAGCGAAGAAAGTGATCCTTGATCACTTTCTAAGCTTATTTAATTTTTTGACGGTTCAGGACCGTCAAAGGTCATTTAGTGACCTTCTTGTTATGACGGTCCTGAACCGGCAAAGGTCGTGAAGGGGTTAACAAACTTTCTTAGACATGAAACTTTCAGTGTGTGTGAAATTTACTAGGTTGAAGCATATCTGTGCATATCTCTAATGATACTTCAAAACTATAGATAGAAATAATATAAAATGTACAAAAAGCTATAAGAGATTGGCATAGGTGTAAAAAAGGCCTGTCGTGAGATTCTAGATTTAGCTTTAATGAAGGGGGTGAGGACATGTTGGAACTGGGCTAGGAATCTGGGAGGGATATATGATGGTATTGTGTGAAAAATATACAGCAGTTTTGGTAATGCCATCATCTTAATGGCTATAGTGATTCCCCTTATCACTATTACGGTATTACGGGGAATCCCTGTGATACGAGGATCAGAGCAAATTGCGAGAGGTTCAAGGGCCAGAGTATATATTCAGCTGGGGGATATTTTAAGATGTGGTGCCTGCAGTGTTTCGGGCTTTAAACATATGGGATTGCAGATATGTTATGTAGCAGGGGATAGTCCAGGTATATTTGCAGAATCTGTGTCCAGCGTGGATCCAAAAAACATGGATCAGTGTTGGGTATAGAAGCAGAGTTAACACTGACAACATAATGTCACTTGGAAGAGTCATCTGTTCTCATGAACTCAACCCATTGTTACACTAAAACATAATATAGTAGTTGTTTTCTACATATGGTTAGCACAAGCTTAAAAATTATAATTCTATAACACCTTGCCTTCTACCTTAGAAACCTTTTGTGGTTTAGTTAAGCATAAACTGCATCACTTGACATCATAATAGGTGATCCTTTAACTATCTCAAAGGACTGTTGTTTAACCAGGCAGCCAAGCGAGAACACAGGACCATACAGATAGCCGGTAACTTTAGGAATATATCATTCCAATGAAGTGTACATTATGAAAACCCTTCTAACAGGAGAAACTTGATCTTTTATGAGATTTTTATTTTATTCTCTTTGCTAAAATGTCACTCCAGCCTTTATATGCTCTGCAGAGTTTTTTTGTGTGAAACCCTCTGCAGAGCCATTTAGCTCCACCTCTTGTAGGTCGAGGGCTCTTCGGTGCTAGTCGCTGGCACATATCCGTCCTGTCAGGGCTCAATTCTGAACATTGCCGTTAGGGTAGAATGCATTAGGAGTATGAGATTATCCGGTCAGGATGTGGGTAGCAACCTAATGTAGCTGATTAAACCCTGGGTTTGTTTTCTGTTCACCTGTATCAGTTTTACTTATATATTATATAGGCTATTTCTGATCCTGAACTATTTATACAACATTCTGACAAATGAAACTATTATTGTCCTAAAATTCCATCGTGTCACTGTCACCTTATATATTATTTGAAATAAAAACTACTTTTTTTGAAGGATTATCAGGTGGAATTATGTGTTTTTTACTTTATATCTGAGATGCACTCCTCCCCAGAGGTGATAAAAATGCAAATTGCAGGCAATGAGCTTTCAGTAATGCTTTGATACAAATCTCATTTTGTTTGCTTTTGCGGAAAATTGTTAATCGCCGTTAGGTTAATGAACACAATGTACTATTGCACATAAAACACGAATGTGATCTTGCGTGGTTAAACACTTGGCAGTGTCTACAGACGGGAAGGCCTTTATCTGGCACCTGATTTTATAGTCTGCTCATTTTAACCAATATTTGATAAAATCCGTGTCCTGGTACACGCAATGTTCTGCAGTAATAATATCACCATGACAGATGCTTGCCTGTAAAGGAACACATAACATCCAGTATGGGCATCAGGTTTTAGTGCGACGGGCATACATCCAGTGCAATTTAAAAAGCCGTAACTCATTCAGAACATCAGATGGCACTGAATGAAATATACTATTGCTGTTCACATTTAAACTTAAAGCTATGACCATGTGTTTAATTAGCGGATTTTTGCTGCAGGCATAAAACTAAAATACACTTAATAGGGTAAATAACTAAAAAAAAGACATGACGATTATTGATAAACAGAGATTTTACCGACATTTTCTGAAATGGATCGGACATGTAGAATAATGCGCAGAAAAAATGGCACCCCAACAGCAGAAGAGAAGGCTTTTAAATGTCAAAGTACATTTTAAGATTTCACCTTCATATGAATGGATATTTTCACTCATTGGGATGATTGACACATTAATCTGAATATGTTTATGAGGTAGCTTCGTATTTAACCAGCTGTCTTGTCTGGAAAATGCTATTTTGTCAAATTAAATATTTGCATTATTTGGCTTTGGCATCTTTGTCATTATATTTTTGATGCCTAATTATATTTTCTTGCGCCTCTATTTGTTCTGTATCCGGAATGAAGTGATAGGTGAGCAAAGCATCTACAGTAGATATGTTTTAATACTGATGATGGGCAAGGCTGTAATCCAGCATCTTTATCTGCTAAGGTTATGCCAATAACCTTCACTGGCAGAGTAAGGATGGCAGTTCCAGGGAGGCAGCAGCCCTTTGCTGCATACCCAAGGGCATATTTTTTCCTCTTCCGTTTAGTGTACCCACACAAGTTATACATTGTTTTTTTCAGGACAAGGGCTTTTTTTGATCATACCATTGTTTTGATCATGCCATCTACTTTTCTTTAAACAAAAAAATAATAAAATATGATGAAACATTTTATTTGAAAAATCTTTTACTCATCAAAAAAAGCTAATAAAAAACCTGCATAATAGATTCTACTATTTCTCTATAGTTTAGAAATACCCAATGTTTTTATGTTTTTTTGCAAAAGTTTTTTTCAAATTTGGTTATTCTGCCTCAATGTGCTATTTGGGACATCTTTGAAGCTGGCTAATTCAATATACCCCATCATACCTTATATTTTTCAAAACTTGACAACCCAAGGTATTTCAAATGCTGGCATTTTAACATTTTCCATGCACTAGGTCTACTACCACCCTTTGTGGTATCATACAAATTGTACTTCAGGTATGAATTTGCAGCTCCTGGTATATGTCACTGCCAAACACTACCCCAATATATGTTCAGCAATATCTCGCAAGTACAGTGATACCCTCCTATGCATAGGTTTGTTGGGTTGTTTGGGAGCAAAAATGCTAAATTTGGGAAGTTCTAATTTTTTTACTTGGAACTTTGACATCTGGTCCTTGTGCTACCATGTCATATTTGGGACATCGTTGAAGCCGCTCAGTTCAATTTACCCCATCAAACCATATGTTTTTGAAAAGTAGACACCCCAGGGTATTTCAAATGCGAGTATTTAACCATTTCCATGCACTAATTTTACCACCAGCCTTTGTCAAAGCTTGTGTTGGTATTTTTTTGTGTAGTTTTTTTACTGACATTGTACTTAAAGTATGAATTTACCACTCCAGGTTTACGTCGCTGTCAATTAACACTCCAATATGTATTCAGCAACATCTCTTGAGTACAGTGATACCACCCATGCGTGGGTTTGTCTGTTTTTTGGGGGAAGTGTGCTTTTTTCCATTTTGTCAGTCTGCACCTTTGTCCTATTTGGGACATCCTTAAACCTGGCCACTCCAATTTACTCCATCAAGCCGTTCATTTTTTTAAAATAGAAACCCCTTGGGAATTTGAAATGCTAGTATTTTAACTCTTTCCATGTCAGGATTTTTGGGAAGATACAGCGCTAATTTTAGCACTTGCTCATAAAAATAGGGAACTAGATGGTTCCCCTGATGGTGACATCACTGCATAATTATTTTAAAATGTCACCACATTTGTTTTCATTTTTTAGCTATTTTTACTTTTCTCCATTTTTTTAAAATTTTTTTACTAATTCACTAATCGCATTGTGATTGGAAATCTGGGCTCCCTTGACTTGCATGGATGAATGCAGTTCCTGTTTTCTACCTGCAGAGTTCTCAGGAGGGTCTAGAGAAGTTTATTTTTTTTAAAGGATGCCGCAAGGAGGATCTTGCAAGAGGCAAAATCTCTCTGGAGCAGTTACAGTGCGTCCTAGGGTGGGTTTTCTGTGTTGCCGAATGCCTCTCTGTCGTGGCATTTTAGCGACCATTGAAGCTGACACCATTAAAGCATTGATCGTTAATTGCCTCCTAAGCTAAATACTTTATTTTCTTTGGACTCTGAGGACAACTCTTTTAAAAATGTTATCTAATATGTGTATCCTTGCTCCAGTAAACCTTCTGTATATTTTTTGTGCTCAATGCAGAAATGCCTCAGCTGTTTTAGCACTGTCACTCCATCACAGCTTGGGAACACACTATTTCAATGTGTCCTTTAAACTATATCACAAAGCACATTATGAATAAAGAAAGTTATTATTTCCTCTGAGCAATTTCAAGTTGACTCAGAAAACCTCTGATGTATAGTGTTTTGACAATAAGAAAAGAGAACCTAAATGAAAATAAAAAAATAAAATTAGACTGTCATTATGTCCAGGAAACATAAAAATGTACTATAAAACCAGAGGACGCAATTGAAAAGGAACACATTAGTTCAGGCAGCCTACGGAGTTTGGGGGAAGATACAGATAGTTTCGGAAATTGTAGCACATTCTAAATCTTTAGGAGCAGAATCTGCTGTGTCAGGATTTTAACAGGTGATCAATCTATTTAATTATTTTTTTTCCCAAAGACAACTCTGTTTGATGCCAGGAGCAAAACGTTTGACTTTTCTATCAAGCAAGCGATATTAACGGATTAAGTCTACATTTTTTCTAAACTGCTCAGCTGGGCATGTGTCCAAATAGTAAGGGCATCTAAGACCTTCAGTTTACAGATGTCTACCAAGACAAAGTACTTAATGGAGTTCAATAACTGCCCTACAAATTACCACAATTTATTTGGATAGCTATAAGACCTGTCATGCACAAGAGAAAAGGAGTATCCCTCTCTTTCTTGATGGACCAAATACTCTTTTAAAGTCCCCATATGTGGGACTTTAAACTTTTTTTAAAATTTCCTTACAGTGCTTCAAGGATGTAAGATGATTTTATTAAAGTCCAACTATTGAGTGTCCGCTATCTTTGCTAATTGAATGATATTTCTCATCTCAAGTAGAGAAGCCAAAAAATGATTGTCAGTAATCTGGATCATTTTTTTCCCTCTAGGTTATTTTAATCAAGAAATAAAAGTACGTCTAGCTATCGCTTCTTGGTCTATAACATGAAACGAGTAGCTTCTACACTGCCTGGCAGTGATACCCACTTATTTTTTATCTTGGAAAAAAGAAAAACAAGCAAACTGTCCAAACATCTCCTTGTCTTTATTTGGTAATGATATCACTTTATGACGCATGTCTACCTTAAAACATCATGATTGCAAAAATCCATCATTTAAGCAATTTTTCTTTTGTATTGTTTCAGGATAGCATTGTAAGATAAATACCAGTTAACAATGTAGCTATTTTAAAATAATAATAATATATATAAAACATTACATTTTTCACTAGAAAGTTATGCCCGCAATCAGTACAACGAAAACCAGTATAACATTAAATAGAATGTGTCATGGTTTAAAATATTAAACACCTATGAGATCTTCTTTTTGGACATCCCTTGGGTTTTCTTTTCTATGTTGCTCAGGAGAGGCCGGTTGAATGAAACCCACAGATGACCAAGCCACCTAACAACTTTGTGGGTTAACTGGAATTGAGTCAGTAAGCGTGCTACTACTAGTACATTAAAATAACATCCTAGTTCTAAAATGTATATATTTATACTGTTTTGTGGATTTTTATTTTAAAATTTTCATTACAATTTATAAAATTGCAGGGATACAGCATCAATCTGTTATTAGAAAGTCCATTCACAACATCAGGTTAGGTCCAGGAAAGGTGGCAGATACAGTCTAATAGCAGTTGCAGAGCCCTGTTCAATAGCCCTGTGACTAAAGGGACACTCCGGCCATCATGTGCACTTTAATGCATATGATAGCTTTGTGGCCCCTTTAAATTAAATTTTGTCCATTTTGCTAATGCATGGGGGTACTCCGCAGAATCCACCAATATATACATTTGCACTTTCCACATCTCCCAGCTGAATTCCATGCAGAAGATGTGTTCTATGATATGCTTACCTCCAGTCAGCTCCAGTCCTGGCTTGTGGAACGCTGCAGGTGGGTGTATGTTCTGACCACATGTACATGTGTAGAAAGTGACGCCATTGATTTTGGATGGAGCACTTTCCTGTGGCAAGATCTGTCGGACCATGGGGAGGGAGAGCTGCTGCAACAAGACTGCAACTTAGTCAGGTAAGTGCTTTTTTTTTGTTTTAGCTTTTGTTTTCGAAGAATGCATATTAAAGGACTCATAGAATATAATAGGGAGGAGGTCAGAGACACTAAACAGTGCCTTTAATTTATCACAAGAGATTTGGAGCAATATTTTAGTATTTTATGATTTTTTTTTCTATACTTGTTTTCCCATTTATATAGCACTACAGAGAATATATGCTCCTCCAAAAATATTAACATTTTGGGGTTATCTGTGAATGCACTCATATGCGGATAATGAACTGTCGCCACCAGAGGGCAGTCAAAGACTAAGTATTCTTGATCCGAAGGTCGCTTGGTGTGAAGATATGCTTACATTTTCCCATAGGGCTTAATTATATTTTAAATTCAGTCTAGGTCATACATTACGCAATAATTTAGTAGCAGATTTCTAAAAGACCATTACCAGACACTACACACTGCTTTGATATTAATATTGCATTCTGTAGAATCCCATTGTTAGAATGTCGTGACCTGTGGTAACAGCTTAAATTCTTCATAGCAAATCTCAGTGCAAGGGAAGGTCAATTTAACCTCTATTTAACTTTGAGAAGCCCAATAATGTGATTTTCAACCTGAAGAAAATGACCTGACTATCTTTCTCCTGGTGTAGTATTGGTACATAATAATACTAGGAGACTTTTAACTCCTTTATTGCCATGAATATCATGAAGACATTTTGGCACACATGCAGTTGTCATTCTTCCATCCCATTTTCAAAGTGCATCATCATTGTTCCTCAAATCGTAGTTAACTAAAAATATCCCCATTCCAGCCTTAAATGACCTCCTTTTTACAGTAATAAGCAATTATAAATGCAATGCATTTTAGTGGGCTTTAGGGATGCATTTGCACAAACTATTCAGTTTATTCTGTTGTGTTCATTGTTCTAGCAATTGTTGAAGGCACTGCAAAAATTATTTATTTAACAGGCAGCTTCTAAACATATGCAATTTGTAAATAAAATTGGTGATATAAATTTCTGTGGGCGAATGGCTCATTGTGCCAGGGTAGACTGCATTATAGTTCTCATGGAAAGTGAGAAGTTCATCTTCGCTGGCGATCCAGATGATTGGAATATGTAGCAGTGGTAGACCGAAAGCTTCTAATTTTACCAAAAAAAGGTATATTGTGGTGCCATTTGTGTGCCCTTTGCAGTCCTCATTTTCTGAAGGTAGAGGTCCTGTCCAAACCTGAAATAGTTGTGGGTGAGAATAAATTGTATGAGTTGTGTCCATGTTGTTTAGTTTCTAGTATGCCATTTCCACTGGCTTAACACAGGGGTCCTGGTGCGACCCCCTTGTTCTGGTCTCCTCATACCCATTCAAAATAGTTTAGAAACCACCGTGGGTCTATTTTTAAAACTATTTTGAACCAGCACGGGGAGACAGGAACGTATCGGGGTCACATGACATCAGCCGGATGGAAAGCTGAAGGAGCGGTAAGACGTAAGTGGGGCAGGAATGTTTGTTTGTATGTACCTATGCATAATTATTAGCATGGATAACGTGTGTGTGAGCATGGATATCTAATTGTGTGTTTGTGAGCATGTATGTTTGATTGTGTGTGTGTGTGTGAGCATGGATGAGTAATTGTGTGTGTGAATGTATATGTTAGTGAGTATGAGCAAGTGTGTGTAACTTGTATATGCGTGTCTGCATATATGTGCCAGAGTGTATGTTGGGAGGGGGTCAAGGGTTAAAGAAGGCACAGACAAGTTGTTTGGGGGCAATGATGGCACATACAGCTGTGTGGGTGGGGGGGATTTCGTACCAGGGCCCTGTGGTTTCTAGTTATGCCCCTGGCCATCTCTGTGTGAAATGTTGGTGACCAGGAGGGTGTTCTCTGGAAGTGGGCCCAGGTCGACTAGTTTGTTTATTACACGTTCCAAAAAGTAATTTTTGTGCCTTTGTTCAACACAGGTTGATTTAAATATACAATCATGATTCAAAAATATTGTTTAAAACATCTAATACTGAAATATGAGTCGTTCCCTGTACAGTTTGTGTTTTACTTTGTTAAAACATTAAATAAAATGTTTAATCTGGGAAGTTGAAGCATATCTTTTTTGTATTCCTACACTGCACATTCTGTATAAGCACGCAGCCATAGTATGTTATAAAAGTTAGCCTCCTCTTCAAAGTTCCAGAAATTCTTAAGTGGCTGTTATTCAAAGCTGATGCCTTCCTGTAGTTTAGATCTATTGCTGCTCTGCTGGAGGTCCTCTTTTAATTTGGGAGTTTTATATGCCTGCACTAATGTTTTTATTACATCTCAGAATTTTATTATAGAGTTATAGGGTTTATGTATTTCCATCTATCTTGATATTTCAGAAGAACCTGTATTTTTTACAGTTTTAGTCTAAGAATAATAGTGACTTGCTGCAATGCAGATCCTAATAGTAGTTAAATGTCTAAATAAATATTATTCTTTAAGCCGATATCAATATGCAAAGTGAAATAAACTTGTAAATTGCACATGCCATAAATATAAATGTAACCCGCAACCTTTCTACGTCTTTCTTTATAAGGTTTTCTGTTGAGGCAAACAATTACCATATGCATGATCAGTTGTCATTCAGGATAGAAAGGTCTGATCTCCACTTTAGGCTTTCCGAGGTGATAAGGAAGTTAATGATCCTTGCCCTTCTTATTGAATCCACATCACAGAAAGCTACAGAACAACTGCTGGAGAATCAATTACGATACATCAAAGGACTTGAGTCAACATCACCTGGAGGTCAAAAGATAAAAAAAAGGTTGCATGGATGTTCTAAATAGGCATTAAACATGGCAGAAGATATTGATAAAAAAGGACAGATGGCAAAGAATGCAGAAGGTCGATGAGGAGAAGAGAAAGAACTTGTTTATAGCATAGCACCTTCTGGAAGTGGCAATAAATAGTGATGTTAGAAAATCCCACAGTGAAACACAAGAGATCAATTGTTCTTGCATAACACAGTAAGCACAGAAGTTTTCTATTTAATGCAGCTCATAGAACCGTAATGATACACTGAAGGGCAGCAATTTTTCAATATGACCTGTGCCAAGTTCAAGTTTGCCAAACATTCTTGTGCATTTACAGAAATAATTTCATCAGCAAGCAATTTTAGAATGGCAAAGACTGCTTTTCATGAAACATCGCCTAAATAATAAAAAGCTTTGACAAAGCCAATCCCGTTGCATATGTTTGTGCTAATACCTTTTACAGGGACAAAAGGATGCAGGTTTTTTGTGACTCTAAGTTCCCTCAGTCGATGCCAAAGAGAAAACAATCAGCTTGGTGTCATTTATGAAGTGGATTTCTAGTTCATAGAAGTAGAGGTTGTCTTCAGCTCTTATGTCAGAATTGCATCTGGAACATTAATTCATGGTACTGAAGTGGTTAATCATATTCTTTATCCTCATTTCAATGTTTTCATTAAAGTCTATGTTCCATTTCCCTTCAGTTATGTTCTATTTATTATTTGGTTCAATGGTAAATGCATAAAGTTACTCTAACATTCTAAAAAGAATTTGGGTGGCTGTTTTTGTAGGTTTACTTTTGGCTTCTCACTTCAGGTATTAAAGAGTCAATGGAGCCATCATATGCACTTTAATACATATCGTAGTTGAGGAGTCCCTTTAAATTTATGTGTCTCTCATCACAATTGCATTCTGCAGAATCCCACCTTCATGAAACGCATCTTTCCCAGCACCCAATTTACTTAGCTGGTAGATGTGTTCAGCTGCACTCCACCTGCTGCCTGCACACCCATTTAGGAGCAAAGGATTTGATTTCAGAGCAATGCAATGGTTACAATGTTTTGTCGTCTGTTAAAGATTGACCCAATATTCTGTGCTAAGATGTCACTTTTGTAATTAGTAAATTGATCAATGTGAAAAGATGTACATCCTGCATAATTTTAGTATACCAATATCTCTACATCTATCATACTTATGACTATTGTCATACTAGCTCTACATCTTTCATAATTATTACTATTATACAACTATTATAAAACTATTATAATGTTAACTCTATAACTAACTATTAAGAATATAAATATAATTAAATTATTTATAAAGAATATGGCATATGATAAATTACAATAAAACTAGCAATACTTGAATATACTGTACCGTCTCCAGTGAATGCTGAAAGCATGATGACATCACTTGAAGGAATTTAAAGATTTTATTCTGCAAGGCCATGTGGACTCCAGAGTAATCTTGTCAGGTATATTTTTAATAAGTGTCTTGGAAAAAAACAGAGAATCCCATCCATTTAATGTGGCAGTGAATCCAATAAAATATTGGTTTAGACAAACAGAATAGATTTTGAGAATATTACCGCTTTTTTTCTTCTTTCTTCATGAACGTTTGCCTCTTGATCAATTAGTCCCAGTATATTGAAAGTAGAAATGTAAACCCAATTCATGCCAGCTAAGTCATGTATTAAGAAATAAACCATAAAAGTAATTGTTTTTGGTGTCTTCTTTAACAATGATGGCTGGAAATGCAGAGGTTGCAGTGTTCTTATTTTAACCATGGAGGGGTTATGCGGTTAATGTATTCCGCTTTCTGATCCCAGATGCTGTGTAGCACAGAAATTAATGAGTACTGTATTTTAAGGATGAACGTGATAAAGTGGTTTAAACAGATTTCCCCCATTTACAGAACTGCATTTCCCGTGTAGTTTGGTTTCAATTCAGATAAGTGAGCAGGCTAACGTCTCCTCCATTAATGTAATCAGTCATATCTATCAGTGCTAGCTGGGATGAAATTCACAATTTTAGGAAAATACTGCTGATAAAAAGTTAGGCTTTGTTTTACAGTAACAGTGTGTACACCATGGAAGAAAATACAGCATTAAAGCTCCAGTACAAGGTGAGGTGGCTCGAAATCTTGATGCTAGCTAACTTGACAATCCTTTGACATTTGGCAGATTTGATGCTGTGTTTCCAAGGCTGTTGTTGATCCAATTGTTGTTACAATGTGTTAGCTATGTGCGAAAGCTCAAGAGGACAAGTAAATGTTATTTCATACAGTGTCTCTGCTGTGATAACCGCTCACTATAGGCACTGCTTATATGGACGTACTTAGCCATGAGCTAAGTTTCTATAAATGTGGCTGCTGAATAGGCTAATCGTTGCTGTTGCCCATTTCAGTAGTTGAGATAGAGTATATAAATGATCTACATTGTACTGTGATTACTGTATTTATTCTTCTAGAGTTAATGTCAGGGTTCGGAGCTGAGTTACGTTTAAGTTGATTGACTGCTCTCTCTTCTTGTATTAATAACAAGGGATAATGTGGATTTAGTGGTGGTTACTGAGACCTGGTATAATGAGTAAAAAGATTATACAGAAAGAAAGGATAGAGATGGTAGAAAAGGAGGAGCGGTTGCCCTTTATGTGAGAAATAGCTTAAAGGTTAACGTTATGTCTTTTTGCAGACAACACAAGATCTGCAGCAGGGTAGACCTTCAGGGTGGAACAAGTCAAATAACAAATGATTTAACTAAATTAGAAGATTGACAGCTTCAGTTTAATGTTGATAAATGTGAATTAGAAGAATAAAGGTTAATCTTTCTACACTACGTTTCTCCAAGATTACCCTCTACACTACTTCATATTCCCGTTTTTATTATTCATCACCTTCATTTGAAAGTTCCTGAACCCCTCCATGGCCGTAATACTCACTGCGAAGCACTGGGATATAACATCATATCCGGGTGTTTTATGACTTAAGGCACTCTTTAAATGGTGCATTTTAAATAATTTTATGGTGGCTGTACAGGTATTTTCCCATTGCGACTTTAGTCAGGCCTGGTTTTTTCTTTTGATGTTCTCTTCTTGTGATGTAATTTGATGTTGTGGAGCATGGATGTTGGTTTCTCCTTTGGTGTTATTCTCCGGTATCTTCTATGTCCTGGCCATGTTCTTTACATCATGAAAGGCTCATTGTACTTCTGTGGACATGGACTCATTGTTGTTGCATTAATATTCTCATTGCTATCTTTGACAGGTGACAGTTTAAAAGAGTTTAAAAGAGAATTGAAACATGGACCTCTTTGTTCACTGTGCTTGTAAGGGCGACCAACTGCACCTCACTAAGAGTGCCCATAGAGACTGAGATAAATGTTAAAGCGTGCCCTACATGTCCTAGACTGCTCCTGTGGGTGGAGATGATGACACTTTTTCAACTGTAATGGTGCAAGTGAATTAACATTTAAATATTGATATTTATATGAATATATATGATATTTAATTGATTACAATAAACGTATAAATATATAAATTATAGACGATCAACAATAATACCAAGTCTATGCATAAAAGGTTTGAGCCTTGCAATGTATATGCAACTTATCAGAACAAATTTTGCACCAATAACAGTAACTAAATGGAATATGTTTTTGGCCACTTGATTAAGGTCCTTCTATTAGATTGTGTCCTCAATACTTTCTTGCAACAATAAAATAGTTCTGACAGCTTATCCAGAGGAATACCAATTGCACAAGATACATGAAGGGGAAAGGCTATATCAGGGGTACCAGGGGTGATTGGTTTCTTGTGCAATGGAATTGTGTTTTGTGTTGTTGTTCTAAACTGCCTTGTGGGTGATATGCAGATGACTGTGCTTTGGGAATGAAGTGTATTAAAACTCTATTGAGTGGGGATTTACTATGGAGTAGGCAGTAGGGCTGTTGTCATTTCTCAGCTGAGCGAGTCTCATCGTTTATCATTTATTTAAATTGCAGCTTTCTAAAGCCTAGTAAAAAATTGCTAAGGCTCTAATACTGATCCAGCAACCCAAAGGCTAAATCCAAATTCTCTAGGCAAGCTGCGCATCATTTAATGCAGTACGAGGGAAAGAGGATCAACTGATCTGTAAGCATTTCTATTTAAGAATAAACAAACAAGGCCATTACAAGTATGTGGACTATTTTGTTCATTCAAAAATGATAATTACATACAGTGCATCAATTAAATTGTGATTTTTGTTATCCCATATGTGCTGTTAACAACAGAAATGTAAGGATTTTAAAAAAATCATAACACTTTAATCTCACTAACTTTTTTTAAAAAAAGTGTAATACTATTCATTTTTATACTATTTTTAAATACATGTACTTTGTATTGTATGTATTTACGTTACGCAATAAAATGATATAGCAACCCTTACTTTTATAAGATTTCTGAACGTATCCTCTTGGTGGTGCTATACAACTTTAAATTAGAAAAAAACTATTAAAATACCTTGAACTAATGTTGCTTCCCTTCAAGTCCTAATAAACTTTCCGAAGATAATGCCTGTTTTTAACACTTTGAGAGACAAGGAGAAAAACTCTTAGTAAGGTTTTATATCGTTTTTATACTCAGTGGTGCTCATTTTATATAGTTTACATAAACAAAGCAAAAGGAAATAGCGTTAATAAAGGAAATGTTAAGACTATATAGAAGAAGTTAACATTATACCGTGATTATTGTGAATGGCTGCATGTATAAGATATTTAGGGTGGATGCCTTGAGTCTTTCATTTACTATTGTTAACTGTGTATTCTGGAATATAATTCCTATGTTAGAAAGGATAGATGAAGTTAAGTGTTCAGTGATGAGCTCTCCAAGGTGCTGTAAAGTATAAGGACAGGCAAACAGTGCACTTCAGTGTCTGTCAAATGAACAAGTGTCTTAGAAGTAATTAAAGCCAAGCTAAGTGTATGATAAGTCCTTTTTTTGTGATGGTACTCCCCACCAATACACAGGCTACACATTTTTTATTTTCTACTTTGCACTTTGCACCATTTTGTTACTTTTAATAGTTGTAAAAATTCAGTAAAATAAATTAGTACCACCCGACTTGGTAAAGCTGTGGACCATAGATATTTTAACTAATGCTATGAATATATATTAAAAGTACTATGGAATTAATAGCATCTTAGGGGCTATCTAGAAGATTAGGAGGCGTGACATTTCAGTTTGGACCACGTCTGGCTAACAGAGTTTTAGTTGGACATCCTGATTTAAGTAATTAAAAATCCTGTCTTTATAAGGAGATAACAATATCTTACCGCTGACAAGGTATTAAATACATAGGCCTATAGGTATATGAATCATGGGCCAAGGTGACCTGAGCATTACTACCAGATATCTGAGCAAATAAGGGACCACAACAAGCCCTACAGAAACATATAGTGTGCTGTTTGAGATACTAACCTGTATTTAACATTGTGTAATCAAATGTACAGCCCATTCATAGGTTTTGCTGGAACACTTAATTGTCAAATGACATTATTATTATTATATCAAATTGCTTTTTATAGAGCACCCTAGACTCTGTAGTGCTTATCGGGACAGTTACTGATACGTTTTTGGCGCAGAAACTGATTAATCCTACAAATTGAAAAAAAAAGAAAAATCACAGATCTGCCAAGATTTGGAGAGTTGCAACTTACAGCTGCTGTAAAGCCAAAGGATTTGTGCACGTTAGGATTTATTTATTATATTTAAGGGCTTGGGTGCAGGGTCGGCCTTAGGGGTGTGCGAGCTGTGTGGCCGTACAGGGCGCCATAGCAGCAGGGGTGCAACGCGGCCGTCCTATCGCCAAGGCGGCAGGGAGATGAGGAGAAAAAGGGGCTCCGAGTGGTCGCACAAGTTTTTAGCAGCCAATCGGCTCTCTTCTGCTCCCTACCGCTGCCCTGACTACGGTGGTGGGGGCTCAAGGCCTTGGTCACAGTGCGACGCTTCATGATGAGCACCGGAATATGACATCATATTCCGATGCTCAGCAGTAAAGCTGTGCGCCGTGGGGATAGATAGTGAGAAGGGGAGGAGAGGGGGTAGATTGTGAGAAAAAGGGGTAGTAGGAATCTTGAAAGAAAGTGAGAGTAAAAGAATTAATGAATTAATGTGTGGATGAATTTTTTTTCCGTGTGGGAGCGGAGGGAGTGATTGCATGCTAGGAAATGTGGAGGGGGTACAAAGGAAATAATTGCCTAGGGTCCAATTTTTCCAATATTGAAAGGGAAAATGTTTTTGTTACCTGTTTTTCCCCTCTGTTAATGTATTTAAGGTACATTATTGTTATCAGTGTTTCCAGTTATATATTATTGTGCTTTTTTGCACTTGCACATAAATAATCTCTAATTAAAACTAGATTTTTTCCCTTTCTTTTTTGTCGAGGGGGCGCCAGAGAAGTAGTCCGCACCGGGCGCCTGAACACCTAAGGCCGGCCCTTCTTGGGTGTATAGGTGACAATATGAGTATTAGAAACAGACTGCATTTGAAAGGACTTTTCAAAATAATTGGTCAATAGATGACTTTTGGATGGTACTGAAAGCTGTGATGGAACAAGGGAATTCTAATATATATATATTATGTTTGTGTATGGCCTCTAAAGTACATTATGTTACAGACGTAAGCAGTTGAGCCGTCAACACGCAATAGAGACTGCACAGACCATATTCTTTTGACAATCATCTTGCATTAGTTCAGTGCTGCTTACACAACAGGGCAATGACCTTTCATTTACTCTTAATGTTAAGTAAAATAACTAAACTCTCAACATAAAAGACATCCAGGACACCCATTAATCATGTAGGCAAAGTGCCTTTCTGAAACTCTGCCAACAAAAATATTTTTTTTTCCTCCTAAGGCCTGTACACTTTTTTTTTGTTTATTAGTACAAAGCAATCTACACAAGAATTCAATTTTAAAACATAATAACAATAGATTGAACAAAAAGCAAATTGCTTTTCATCTTTTGTATCATGCATATACTATACAATGCAGTCTTGTAGTGCTCGATTCTTGTTTAGCATTTATTGTTTAGGATGGAACAGCGTTCTGTAAAAAAATTCAATGCAGTGTCTGGGACGATATTAAAATGCGCATTAATCAGGTACAAAGAAAAAATATTCCAGATTACACAGTTTGTAATAATCGAAATATTTAAGACTGCAATAATAGTTTTGGAAAGTTAACCATTGTTGCTTAAACAAGACAGAAGTTTGATGATAGACATATTTATAAAAAAATTACACACCAAAATATACTGCCTTATTGTGGGCAAAGAAAAGAGTATGGAATATGGTTCCATACTCCTAACATAGAAACATAGAAATTTCGTTTGTCCATTTTTCTTTAGATTCAGAATATTATTATACCTGATAAAATTCCATCGCTGTATTAGTCTCTACCACTGGTATTGACCACTGTCTCAGTAAAGTTTCCTTGCATCATATGTAAGCTTTCTATTTAAAGATTATGCCTACTTGTTCTAACATTTCCCCTCCTTTAAAATAAACTTCCCCTGGATTTTGTTATTTAAATGTTTTAATCCCTGAACTTCTTGGAGCACACTGATTGTATAGTAATTTGCGCTCACAATTCCTCTTCCTCTCCTGCTTTGGTTTAAGAATAAAATGAACTACCTATAACATATTGTATAGCTCCACTGCTGGGGTAAAGGGGCAGTTGCGTAAAGTGCTTCTTATCAAGCTAGTTTAGGTGAGAAATCTGAAATCCGTGTATTTGATGAAAGCGGATATTGTACAGTTAATGTAAATTTTGAAAACATGAAATAAAATGTAGCTTGAAGTACCCAAGAATTCTTTAGTTGAACCTTTTGGCCAAAAGATTTCGTGCTCCCCCTGGTCCCATCTTTTATCAAAAAATGATGTTTATGCAGGTCATGCACTGCATTTACAGACATCATCGCTTGAACGATGAATAAAATGTTTTAGTGCAATACTAAATTTCATTATGAAGTCAATAATGTCATAGCAACTAGTTTGCTGAAAGCACAAAATTCCATATACAAGGAAGATTCAGAAGGCACCGCAAACAAGATTTTGACAAAAGTATTACACTCACTTTTGCAAGACATCCCGTGACATTTGATGGTTGACTAAATTTTAAAGCTAGCAAAATCTGATCAGATCTTTGAGGTTTTGCTTAAGTGTATGTCTGTTCCATAGAGAAGTCTGAAAGATCACAGGTCCCACATCATGAAAAGAGACCCTCTAAGCCTAAATCATCAGAAGGACTGCATTGTGCATGGAGAAGAGCCTGCTCCACAATCACACTGCCACCAATATCTGTCAGTCAAAGAGACAGAGGCGTAAGTGTGATGGTAGCACACCGCAGTGCTGCAATAGTCTAGAGTTATGGCTCCTGTGTTTGCTCAGATTCCAGTCTTTTGGATCACCCTGTTTGTCTCTACTCCTGACTTCTGCTTGAAATACCCACATTTTATTGATCGTTGCCTGCCTTGACCATTTGGACTGCCCCTGACTACAATTTTTGCTCATCCCTTCTGCTTTGCACCCTCCTGCTTCTGCTTCTATTTAGGTGGTCCTGCCGGCCTTCTAACGCAGACAACCTGGAAGGGGTGCCTAGCGAGGGAAAGCATCCCCTGCACCAATGTTCCTACACCAACACTGACAGTATCTTTATACCCCCTCCTCCATACCCTACTAATGAGGATGGGGGTTAAATAATCTAAATGGCCCTTTTGGTGGCACGGAGTCCCAGTCGTGTCTTCCTTTAAGCTTCCATCCTGTTTCCAGTGGGAAAGTATCAAGGAGGTGGTGAGTTGGACTAAAAACAATACATTGCTCTCTGTTTCTCTCATCGACGGATGATCCAATTAAAGGTACCGTGGTTTAGCCAGGCCCTATACGCCAGTGCTGCCTGTATCCATTTAATTGTGGCCTTGTTTAAAAAAAACAAATTGACTGTAACATGTTAAGTATCCTAATATCGATAAGATATTAAATACTTTACATTTGCAGTATGAATTACAGAAGTTATGGAAATTCACTTTCAATCGATAGTTATGTCTTGGAGCAAATTATTAAACATTGACCTTGTTTACAAAGACAGAGAAATGACATCAATTTATAACATGCTTATGCAACGGCCTGATATACTGTAATCTGAGCCAGTTTCTTAATAAACTCTAATGTCTTAAGCAGTCAAAGGAAATAATTCTAAGTAGCCTCATAGATTACAAAGGCGTATTATTAGCTTACTGGACCATTCGGTTGTTTGGCATTTTTCAAACTTTTTATTACATTTAATAATTAGCAAATCTATGAACTTAAAATGCTAAAATGTTATTTATTACCATGTATATACCTACAGTGGACACATTGCTGGAATGGTGCGTACATTAACTTTGCGTAAATATACATTTGTTGTATACTAATTATTTCTGAAGTATAATTTTGGTGCGAAAGAGGTAAAAGTGATATAGTCACCCTGATAACGTATAGTGTTCTTTTCTACTAATCGGGTGAAAAACACATGATAGGATGTGAAATGTCGTTCCTTACCCCACATAATTGGCCAATGAGGTACTGGGAGATTCAATAAATAGTACAAATATAATTATTAACCAATTTAGAATCTCTTTTAGGATTTTATATGTCTTATAGGAACAAACACTGCCTAATTTGATATCCTTGACAAAGTGTATATACGGTGAAAAGCATACAGAATCTCTTTATTTACATTCTGTAAATGTGTTGGTGCTTTTTTTGAGACATATGTTCATTATTTCTTATGCATGATTTGTCTGTAACCATAGAATCTTTAAAGAGAAGCAGTGTTCATTAGATGATATGCAGTTAGCATTAAACTTGTTGCCTTGGTAGTAGACACCATAAATCAACCGTTTTGTATTTATTTTGATTCAGTGTTTTTAGCACATAGAAATATACTATTTTTAATCCGGCATTAATAGAAAAAATATGTTTAGGTAGGTATCAGGATAACTCTCTAAACTTGATTGGCTGTTATTGGATATTGGATTATAAGTGATATAACATAACGGTAGTATTTCATAGAGAACCTGCCTGGACACTTACTTGATGAACCAAAGATGAAATTAAAATGCAGCAAAGAAAATAATGTATTTGTAATAATCCATTGCCTCTGATTAATGTAATGTATGTTTTCTTTGCATTACTGATTTTCTTATAGATACATTGCTTAAACGCCATAGGAACATGGCTATATAACATAAGGTCTTGGACAAACAGTATAAGCAGCAGGCAGGGGCAGATCAAGGTCAGGTGGGGGTCCTGGACCCATTTGCTATGAGGAGAAAACTGGTGAGAATTGGTGAGGAGACTTGCGAGAAATGTAATTGATTTAAATTGGCATTAAATAGGGCTGCCAATACCTTTCTGCATATCGCAATCAAGTTGATGAAACCGCATTTCTCCTGCCAACTCTCCTTTTAGGGAATAAACTCCACTGGCTTCCGTAAACATGGATTCAAGCTTCTACCTGCAGAGTATCTCTTATCCTCTAGCTGTAGCTTCCTTGCACAGAAATACTGAGCCTTGCATTTTCTTTACTAACAGACAGCCATGCGGCTTCTACTTTTACTGACTGCAACGCGTGGCTACCAAAGGAGTGCAAAACATTGCTCCTTGGACATATAGCGGTAAACATTCTTATGAGCAGCTACATGTTTCTGGACTCGTAAACCGTGTTCCTCTAATCAAAAAGACCATTGTGTCCTTTCTGTACAACCTAATAAATAAACAGCATAGAAGGCTTAGTAGGCAACTCATAAGCAGTAATTAAAGAGTGCATCATGAAAATAAATAACAATTACTAAGAACTTCCCGCGAAAGTAAATAAGCCGTTGCAGCAGTATTGCCAATATCTTGCGTTGGAATAAAATTCACTTTATCCAAGCAGTTTTATAAAATGTACATGTAATGCAAGAAAATTGCAGAGCTTGCTACCACAACGACATGCTGACATCTAACAACTAATGTTTGTTTTATTGGGCCCCAAACAGTAAACAGACAGTAAAACATGGATAACGGATTAAAAAAAACCCGGGACCCTGCTGCAACAGTTAAAAGTCCGTGCCAGTGACCAACAAAGTTGCTGGTACGGGCATTTAACTTAGCATATAACTTATAACTTCGGAGAGAATGCTGCCCTCTATTGGTAAGATACATTGTGTAGCATAAATAACTTATTATGCTACGCAATGTATCTAACCAACAGAGGGCAGCATTCTGTCCGAAGATATATTAGCCATATGTGGTAGTGTGTTCATTTTCATTTATGAATTATTTAAATAAAATATATTCCCATGATCCGCTGGTCTCCCCGCTGCAACAGTTAAATGACCGTAAGTGCCCTCTGTTGGTTACATACATTAAGTAGCATTGTTCCATATGCTTGAAATCCGAAGTTATTATGCTACTTAATGTATCTAACCAACAGAGGGCACTCGCGGACATTTTACTGTTGCAGCGGGGAGACCAGCGGATCATGGGAATATATTTTATTTAAATAATTAATAAATGAAAATGAGCACACTACCACATATGGCTAATATATCTTCGGACAGAATACTGCCCTCTGTTGGTTAGATAAATTGCGTAGCATAATATTCTGCCTGAGAGATAAATTGCGTAGCATAATATTCTGCCTGAGAATATATTCTCGCATATATGGTAGTGTGCACATTGGTCGCCAGCAGGAGGCCCCCTGTTGGCGCCCAATAGAGTTGCTCATACGGACATTTAAACTCCTGGCGCCAGAGCTGCTGTGGTACGTGTTAACTCCGTATTAACCCCTTAACCGGAAAAAACAAACACGAAGAATGTCCACGAATATTCGCCCGTAGAGAAGACAGGAACGGGCGAATATTCGCGGAATACAAAGATTTTTTTTCCGAAGACGAAGAGCCCCCTGGTGCCCAAGTCTATTAAGTATCAATAAAGTTATGTGTGAGTTACTCCACTTGGAGGCTAATAACCACAAATGAGAGCAAAATGGAAGTACAATTAATTCAGTGTATACTGACTGACAGCAATACGAATATAGTAGGGTGTCTTACTTGCAAACAGAGAAAATAAACCTCCGGGTTAGATAAAGACTGTTTCGCCAGACAACAATCATGAAAGTTTATATAAAATTAAAACCACAATTAACATACTTTCCTGAATGATTATACTTAAATAGCTAAATGTTCATTATAAAGTGTCAGAATTTCCGAGACCCTAATAAAATAGTTTCATTGGCTCACCTCTAAGAGACACTTTGCTGAGTTCTGACTCAGCACAAGTCCCTGTGAACCATTATATATGATAAAGTATCCATCCATAACAGAATATTTCAAGACCTACTTTATATTTATCAACGGGATTTTTACATTATTAGGACAAAACTGATGTAATGTTCGCAAAAAGCCCTCCTAATAATCCAGAGCCATTATTCATACAGTGACAATACATTTATGCTGGATAGCTTCAGGCTTCCAGAGGATAACATATTCTTTTATAAATGAAGACTAGAGCGCCTGTCAGAGTGTAAGCGTGCATATTTTCAAAGGTTGTTATCTTGAGGGAAGTGATGATCTGTAGAAAAGCAAATGCTTTTAAAGAAAAATATATATTTTGTTAAAAGTCGGTAATCACACAAGTGATATTTGATAAAAAATAGAAAAGAACCTTTACTTAGGGGTATATTTTGCTTATGGGATTAACACTGGTGTTAGCCATATATTTAAAACACGCGCACATCGGAACAGTTTATCATTTCGCTTTAGGACTGAGTAGACCAAACTAGACTCAAGTCAAATGTGCTTGACTTAGATTTAGGGTTTTAGGTGAAGTCAAACCAGAACTTAAAATAAGTGTTAACTCCCCCCACCTAGGCAGAAGGTCTTCATGGCATTTTTTTTGTTGGATTTGGGCATATTATCTGATGAGTTGGGCTGTCTGGCTTCATGATTCAGAATGTACATCACACAGAGCACTATTCCGTGTAAATAATGCAAATTAACCCCTTCTTTACTGAGGGTGTTTCCTTAACAATGATTCCCTTTTTTAATTTTTCAAACAAATGACACACAGTTTTTTTTTTCAAGTTTATATAGTTCAATATTTAGTATGATTAATACTAAAATAATGAAAATTCTTTCATTCATATGATACATAGCACAATAACCTTTAACAATTCAATAAAAAGGGTTCAACAAATCATGCTGGCACCAGTGTTATGAAGTCCCATACCAGGTAGTTATGAAATATTTAAAAATGTGTCTGCTTAGTAAGAGGTATGGGTGGTGTAAATGCAAAACGTTATTTTTTTAATGCGGTATAACTTATTATGCGTGTATTTAGATGTGGATATACATTGAATGATCAAATATATCCTTTTTTTCAAGATGGAAAGTGGAATATTAAATACGGAATGTTATGAGTAACTATCTTCTGTCTTGGACTGCTTCAACTCCCTATTTATTTACTTATTTCTTTTGTTTAGCGCACCAATGATATTAAAGGCAACCCAGTCCTTTAACAAGTCAAGTTGGGTTGATCTGCTATCAAGTTCAATTTCCTTGTATTTGAGTTGCCCTTATCTACTGTGTTGATCGTCAAATATGTTTGTCCAGTGAGCAGTCGTATTTAGTTTAATGGAGGTCTGGACCAATCTGCCATCTTGATTTATGCTAATTTTTTAAACCCTTTTGGGACCAGTGCTTTTTTTCCAACCAGAAGCTTTTTTGTGTCTTTTTTACCATATGTTTGTTAAACCATATTCCGTATTTGATGACCAAGCACAAATTATACATCACTTTATCGTGTATATACAACATAATAATCATCATTTTTATACCAACTTGCTGCAAGTCAAGTTGCCTTAAGATGTCACTGTACCAAAGTTTTTTTTTCTTAATTAAATCATTATTTAAATAATACATACTTTACTCGTTTGGTCCTTTTAACACAAATACTCACCCACCATGTACTGTCCAACCTATTCTCTCGTCAATGCCCAAGCCTCCTGGAGCTCAGAACACAGCAGCGATGTAAGTACAGAGTGTCTGCCTCTTTTCAGAGATATTCTGCATAAAACATTTATAACCTTCATTTTCTTCTAAACAGGGATTTAAAGTGTAATTTTCCAGCCATAGCACATAATAAAAGAAACCTTGAATGCACGCAGTGAATACTGAAATGTTGGTATTTTGTTGCGTACAGAGGGAGAAAACCTACAGATCAAAATCAGTCTGTTAGCAAGACAGCTTGAAAGAAGTAGAGAATGCAAGAGGGAGTTTGAAACCTCAAACCACTTCCTCCCATCCCGCTGTTTGTAGAATTTAATGTCCCAGCGTACACTTTGCACTCTGAGGCATAACCATAGCTTTTTTAGTTAGTCGCATATCTGCTGTTTGAACGTAAAGATATCGCTTGGTTTGCTTTTCCAAACTGTGCAGAAGAGATTCTGAAAGCTCATCTCCTTTCCGCGGAGAGTGACAGCAGTGCTGTGAAATGCATGGTAGGAAGGGCAGAATTTCAAAAACCATCGTTTGATGAAAAGGGAAAAGGCTAGTTGGAATAAAACAAGACTTTTTAACCTCCTGATAAAATCAATCAGAACAATTGGACAGGCCATTAAAAACTGGAACAGCACCAGAGGACTTAAGACACCTAGTTAGCTCACTTGTGGCTTCTGCCAAGTATTGAAGGACAGCATGCTCTGATATTCTAGCAGAAAGCACCAGCTGTGCATTCTTTTCAATAGAAATCTTGTACTTTACTAGATAAAGGGTTAAAAGCAGGGATCAGTGTATACTATAATTCTTTTTCATTCTTAATACGCTTAATTCTTTCTTTTCAAGAAATAAAATTTAGCAATTAAAGCTAGCTGATTCCAATTTATAGTGCTGTGGAAATGTAATTTTCCCCCTTCCCCATTTCTTTGACCTTTGCTGGTTTGTCACATTTAAATAAAAATATATTTTTTATATAAGACAAAGACAACTTGAGCAAACACAAAGTGCAGCTTTTATTTTATTTATTGCAGGTAATGAGTTAATTAAAACTCATGTGAAAAAGTAATTGCACCCTAAACCTAATAACTGGTTATGCCACCCTTGCCAACAACAACTGCAATCACGTATTCACGATTACGTGCAATAAGTCTTTTATATCACCAATGGGGGAATTTTGGGCAACTCTTCTTGGCTGAATTGTTTTAATTCAGTCACATACGGGGGTTTTCAAGCATGAACGGCCTCTTTAAGGATATCCCACTGTATCTCAATGGGATTCAAGTCGGGACATTGACTTGGCCACTTCAAAACCTCAATCTTGTTTCTTTTGAGACCATTAAAGGTGGATTTGCTTATGAGCATCGGATCATTGTCCAGCTGCATAACCCAACTGAGCTGGAGCTTTAGGTCGCAAACTGATGGATGGACTTTTTCTTTCAGCATTTTCTGGTAGAGAGCAGAATTCATGGTTCCATCAGTTATGTCAAGTTACCCAGGTCCTCAAGCAGCAGAGGACTCCCAGAACATCATATTACCACCACCGTGTTTGACTGTTGGTATATGATGTTGTCTAATATTAAAAAACACTAAATACAAAAAATAGAAGAAAATCAGGAAGGGGTAAATACTTTTTGACAGTACTGTTACATTTCCCTTTATTGAATGCCAAATGTTCAATATCTTGAAACTAAAATCATGAAGCAAAATCATGAAGCGGCGTTCAGTTTTTAATAACAAATGTCTTCATCGTTCTATTTTATTCAAATATAATTAAATGTATGTAAATGTATGACACTTACTGTGATATTCATAATAACAACAGTGTCACAAATTTACAATGTGTTTCTTCTGTTTATTGGTTTGAATTATTCAAAGATATTTCTATAGGTAGAGTACACGTTATAAGTGTCTGACCGACACTTGTAGTCCAAAGAAAGTAGTCAAGAAACATTGGATGTGTATGTCATTTTTCCAGAATTGGCAATATTATCTCACAAGGTTCCTCAGAGTCTACATTTCCTTCTTTTACAAAGAATCACTAAAATGATTAAGTGTTTGCTGTATCCGTCACTAGCCGATCATCTTGGGTGGTACTGCAGTTAGTATATGATTTATTTCCTTTATTTAATGATTTTGATCAGTCTGTTTGACGACCCTGAAGTTCAAATGAATCTGTTTCTAGAGGAAAGAAGATTTCCAAAACAATGCCTACGATCAGCCTCTAAAAGGTTACATTTTGAAAAAATCTTATTTGTAAGAAGCTCCTAGAATTCTTGTAAGGCATGCTTCCAGTTACATTACAGTTTCATTACATTACAGCCTTTACAAAATTACAGCTGATAAGCTTGCGTTTTTAACAAGCAACTTCAGCTATCAAGCTGGGAAACGCGTGGGACAATCTTTCTCTCATGTAATGAGAAATGTTTGTTTTCACCCGAAAACCCTAGCTGAGACCTAGATAACAGCAGGGGATGCACGGGACATATACTTAATGAAGGGAATAGAGATTTGTCGTTCCCACCATAATTTCTCAAACTTTGCCTAATGATTAGCTTAATGGTGTTGGTCTAGATGTACCGTATATTTAAAACATAGTTGTCGGGTAAGAAGGATTGACAGCACGACGTAACAGGCTTATTAAACAGACATGCCTTAGAACCATAGTAACAAATCTTAATGTTTATGGGTAAGTCCCACGGTGTTTTGTGCTGGAAAATGTATGTCTGTGCCTCCAGGTTGCCTCGATGTATCGAGCCCGGAGCTTCTTCTCTCATCATGGCTCTACAGCAGGGGCATCCAACCTGCGGCCCTCCAGCTGCTGCAGGACTACATCTCCCATAATGCTCTTTCACCTGCAGCAGCTGGAGGGCCGCAGGTTGGACACCTCTGCTCTACAGTGTCACCTTGTCCGGAACACAGAATAAAAAGGGCTACAGACTCCCATTCCTCCTTGGATGGCTAGGCTTAGATGCTGGCCAACGGTTTAGTTTTTCATCACCTAATCCTACCTGGCACAGGATGAGCTACATGGTTCCCTGGAGCGAGTTGTATTAACATTAACCCCTGCACTTGGTAATATGATGTTCTGAAGATCTTTTTTTTTTTAAATTTTAATAGTTATTTTTTTAACTTAGACTGTGGGTGGTGGTAGTGGCGATGGTGGTAGTCATGGGGGGTGGCTTGCATGGGGAGGAAATTGCCTTATTTATCTACTGGAACAATGCTTGAAGAATTTTAATAGGACTCAAGTTAGCGAAGTTGTCTTCTAAAGATGTGAACACGATTTTGCTAACGCCTTTACAAGAAAACTATTTTACAAGAAAATTATTGCTGTTAAAAAATAAGATATTTTTAGAATGATTACATGGATAGTATAAAAATCAAACCCAATTATACTAATGTTCTCTACTATTACAACTATGGGTTTTCAAAGAAATTAAGATTTGGTAGGTAGATGCTGCGTATGCCCGAGGAAAAAAGTAATACCATTTCTTAGTAGAAAAAAACATTTTACATTCAACCAAATCTTTTTATCAATTATGATTTCATTCTGTTGGCATATTTATCTCTATTTATATCACTATTTGTGTAAGAAAGATAAATATGAACAAAGAATGTAGTTTAAGGGCAGTAGTAGTTTCAGGGCATTGAAATATTACTGAAACCACTCAATTTTGTCTGAAATGTTAAAGCCAGCAACATGGTTGACTTATGACAGGTGGGCATTGTATATGTAACGGGTATGTTTTTACCCGGAAGGAAAAGTACTTTATATAGGATAGCTGTCATATAGGTCTCGGTAACATTTCAATGCCCTGAAACTACTACAGCCCTTAAACTACATTGCAAATAAGAAAGAGATACAGTATCTGTTACATGATACATGCTGCATCTATTGGCATCACATTCATGTTATTATTTAGTTTCCCATGAGAAAAAAATTATATTAAACTATACAGCTCACATAAGGATCACTTCAGTATGTAGTCTGTTGTTAACCGTCTTCCCTTTGGATCTTAAAATAATATATATATATTTTGCCTATATGAACTACATTCAGTTATGCTAGTCAGATAGCTTAAGATATGCAATAATTAACCCCTTAAGGACAATATGGGGTCCGTAAACCCATTGCAAACAATGCATTTTCAGCCTGTACATGTACGGGCTTTGTCATTAAGGGGTTAAACCAAAATGTACAAAACACATTACTGTTTGTACTGTAAGGGTACTGCTGTGTAAGGGGTAACTGAAAGGGATCTTCACTAAGCTTGCGAGTTGGCAAAAAATACAATCTTGCTTAAGCAAACTCTCACAGTTTAGGCAAAACTCGCGGATTCACTAAAACCTGGATTAGCACCCCCAAGAAATCATACACAACGTGCATACATTTGCATGCAGGAGGGTGGATTGTATGCTAGTTAATGTGATTTGAAACAAGATGCACTAACCTGTGAGTTTTCTATAAATTACAAATGGGAGTCTTTTTTAACCCGCAATATTCCCCTCCTATTCCCATGGGACTGCATGGCATTTGTAAGCCCCAACCCACAAAAATAATAAAAAAAATGTGTGGGTCCCTAGCACCCCCTACTAACCAAGGTGGTCTTATGATTGCAGAGGAGGGGGCGTACGGTCGGCAAGTATTCCCCCCACAGGAATTTTAACTTAGTTTAACCACCCCTCGCCAGGAACAAGACATAATATAATTTTTAAACATCTTTCTCCTATACCCCCCACCCCAAAGAAGGCACCCCCACTGCCCAGGTAATAGGGGGATAATAATGACACTTGCATTACTTAAGTCAATATGTAAGTTGTTTTGCCAATGTTAACTTGTACGGCCATAGAACCTTAGTCGTGTATGTCTTAAGTGAGCAGAACCAAACGTTGGAGCAGATTTAGATCTTGAAAACGGATTATTACAGATTATCAGATTTGGCCACATTTACACGAGCAATGTTCAGTAATTAAACCTTTACATTTATCAGTATTAAGGAAGTGATTTGGCAAACAGACTTTGTATCTTTTTTTTGCTAGTCACTGCTATTAATTAGAGATTTGTGGGAAGCATCGAAATTTAGAAAATGGGCAGTCATTTTATGTTGGCATTTGAAAATGTAGCAAAAAAAAAAAACAAGCTGGGAGATATTGTAATAAAAAAGCTGATAAACTATCATCTTATTATTACTATTATTTTTTATTACTATCTCTTGTTTTGAAATACAGCTGACAAATATATACCCTGGTCTATATACTAAACCACATATGCAAGTTAGCTAAAAATTGCGCAGTCACAAATTATTAAAGCCAATTTGCATGTGAAAAAAATGTTATTTTTACCAATTTTAGCCTTCCTCATCCACTTTGCAGGGAATGGGAGTCAAGTGGGTATATTTAGGTACTACACCCCCCAGGTTGTTTTAATTACCCCTGTCCCATCATGCATTGTATGGGGAAATGGGTGGTGAGTGTCCTCACTCTTTTTTGGGAAGACGCCTGGAGGATTCCTTTTTTCCCTTTGTTTTTTTTGAAGTATTGATGTATATTGAAAGCAGTGAGCCGTAGTTCAACTAAATTCATCAATTGTCTTATGAGTTATCTTAAAAAGGCTTGGCAATGTCCTGCCCCTAGACTTACTAACAGGTAACCTCAAAGCAAAAAATATCCGTGCTGGCCTTTCAAAAATGTGAAATATTAAAGTACATTTTGTACATTGATCATTGTTATAAGATTCTAGCCACTGTCATTCAATTAGAATGCAGAGCATTTGCTTGACACATCTGTTCCTTTTACAGAGTTACCATATGCTTGATGGAATGATTTGAAGTTTACTGATGCATGTTTTCAATTTTCTTCATCTGGTGATGCTTCATAAGTATACGAAAACCGTCAGTACCAGGTCAAGAATAAGATTTAAATGCAAAGAAGAGAACAAAACCGACAAGGATGATGTATGTAGTACATTATTTTGGATAGGCATATGTAGGCTCATTAGGTCATAACAAAATTAATTTGTTTAGTGTCAGACAAGCAATATTTAGTATTGATTGAAAAAAAATAAAATAAAATAAGGAATGTTGTTTACTGGATTTCTGAAGTTGTTGATAATGAATGCCCATATGAGCAAATGACACATTACATCCCAAGAAGTTGTATTATGTACATCATGACGTTAATGTTATGGGACATGACATTTTCGCCATGCTTCATGGGCTGTTTCATTATATGATGTAAGTAGACATCACATGACTTATGACTTCAGAGAGAGGATATTTGAAATTTTAATACTGCTTTCTCAGAGTTTAGTATTACTGTGGGAGGTTTTGCAAAACGAAGAACTCGTGAGGCTTTTGAAGATATTTCTGTTGGCCCAATTCATCTCTAGACTCTAAATAAAATTTATACACATCCGGCAGATTGGTCAAGCCAGTAAAATGGAAATGTTTTCTACATGAGAATATTGAAGCACGATTTGTAACCCTGTAGCACACTTTTAATAGCTGGCATTCTTTAAACTATTCCATAGTTTACAAATACTATATTGAACTTCATATTTAACCTCCATGTAACATATCAAAATAACTCAATGTCATCTCATTTAGGATGCATCTTTCCTCTTAAAAAAATGGTTGACCAATATCACCAACGATGTAGCTTTGATTTCTGCATCAATTAATTTAGGGTGACCAAATAACCACTTTTAATGTGCTCAAAAATGCATCCCGCAGAGCAACAATGATTTTAATGTAGCTCTGTGCTCTGTGTGTGACTATTTAAAGGTCAAAACTGGTCATCCTAGATTGTTTAATGATCGAACTTAAACCATGGCAACAGTGGTGGTCATTCTTCCTACATCCTTTACAGGAGATGGCGACAGTACAAGGAAAACCTTTATATCTATTTATTAGAAACATTAGCAGGGAAACTTTCCTTTCAAGCTATGATTCTAGATTGTAAAAATGTGATAATAACAGTGACTTAATATATATATATATAATTTACCATTACATTATTAGTGACATTGCTGTACCATCCTGTACACAAGAAATTTTCACTAGAACAAGGCAAAAACCTATGTCCATATCCAAATAAAGTGGATATGGCTGTCATTGTCCATAGTCTGTGTTTTTTATATGTGTGTATATATCATGCAAGCATGTACAACATTTGCTGATCAAGGGCTGGTCCACAATTTCACAACAGAAGTGAAATTCATAAAATAGACATAATAACATTATGCTAACATTAATTTAAAAAAAAATTATTTCAGCCTGTGCATGCAAGATTGCAAATTCAGGAATGCAGGAATTATCTGGATTTGTGTATAAATATAGGTCATTAAATCTGATCTTGAACTAAGTCATCACAACAGACAAACACCACCCAAACATTTTCTGTGCTTGTTGTTCATATCTTCACAACAGTCAAGAGGAATGTTGGACCATTCCTCTTTCAAAAAGATTTCATTTCAGCAATATTGGGATGTCTAGTCGTTATCTTAAAGTCTTGCCAGAGCATCTCAACCAAGTTGAGCTTAGGATCCTGAATGGGCCACTCCAGAAGGTGTATTATCTTCTGCTGAAACCATTGTATTGTTGATTAACTCCTGTGCACAAAGCATTGTCCTGTTGCATCCCTCAACTTCTGCTGAGCTTCGACTGGTGGAGAAATGTTCTTACAGTCTTCTGCAAAATGTCTTGGGAATTAGTTTTTCTGTCGATGATAGCAAGCTGCCCAGACTCTAAGGCAGCAAAAGCAGGCTCAGACCATGATACCTTTCCACAATAGTTTACAGTTGGGGGTGAGATTTTGATGTTCTTTGCCGTTTCTTTTTTCTACGCACATGGTGTTGTCTGTTCCTTTCAAACAAATCAAGTTTGGTTTTGTCTGCTGTTTTGCAAACTTTAGGTGTATAGTCAACAGAGATGTTAGCATGTTCCAGAGATTTCTGTATTTCTTTAGCTGACACTCAATGATTTGTCTTAACCTCATAAGGCATGCATTACTGTACTCTTGTAGCCATCTTTGCAGTAAACTAACTCCTAGAGAGAATAGCAACAGTGTTGAACTGTCTATTTATGGACTGATGAGACACAAAGCTTTTAGAGATACTTTTGTATTTGAATTATGCAAGTCAACCTTTTTTTTAATCTTAGGTGTTCGGAGATCTCTTGGTTTAGGTCATGGTTCACTTCAGAAAATGCTTCTTGTGTTTTTAGGACTTGCCCAGCACCCATATTGCACACAAAGGACTTGAATCCGCAGGATTTTCTGAGCACTCAGATTGCACACATAGGACTTGCCCCAGCACCCAGATCACACACAAGAACAGGATTTACTCAGATTGCACGCACAGTGGTCTCAGGCCTCCTGTCAGTCTTGTCTCCTTGTCAGTCTGGCTGTCTCTCTGGAGCCTGAGCGCTGGAAAGTCACTGGACCCCCAACTAGAGACATGGTTTATAGCGGACATTTTCACAGGACGCTAAATTTTTTTTATTTATTTAAAACATTACTAAATAGTCTCTCTGGGTTCAAATGTGTTAATGAGGATCATGCTATACCCTTTAGGCCCAAAACAGTAACACTAAATGGCAGACTGTCAAAATACACACATATATACTACTCTTACAAAGAATTGTGCCCCTAAACACACATGCCTGCCCTACACACATACATACACACATATTCATGGTTGCCCTCACACAAACATCCTGGCTTACAATTGGCCTTGCATCCACACACCTGCTTTCCCTTGGACATACTTGCCCTAACATACAAATATTTTCAAAACACAAACTATTTCTCTCCTCTTTCTCATAATTTTTCTCCTATCTCACTATCTCTCCTCCTTTTCCTCTCCTTTCTATCTCCCCCTTTCTGTTTCTCTCTATTTGTTCTATGTATATCCCCAACCTTTCTATTTATCTCTCCTCTTTCTCTCTCTCATTTCTCTACCCTTTCTCTTTATGTATCCTCTTGTTTCTCTCTCCCTTTTGTTTGGAATGGTTTGCAGTATAAAAATTATCAGGAAAGATTATGGAAGCTTGGAGGAAAGGAGAGAAATAGCAGATGTGATAGAAACATTGAAATACCTAAGGGAATTTAACAAAGGACTAGAGGTTTATTTCAGTAGAAGTGCAAGAACAAGAGGTCATGATCTAAAACTAGAGGGTAAGAGGCTAGATGTAATGTAAAAACAAATTATGAGAGAGTGGTAGATAAATGAAACAGCCTCCTGTAATAAATTGTAGCGGCTACTACAATTAGATCATTTAAACATAGCTACCCTATAATAGACAACACCAGGGACTGAATAAGGTTTGAATCTTTACATTAGGAAAAATGGTGGGTCAAGAAATGGATAGACTAATAATATATAGTCACATAAACTTCACAAAACCCAGAGGCCATTCTTTAAATTATTTAATCCACAAGGATAACGCTTGAAAGTAAGATTATTATATCTGCACATCAGCTATCTACAAATAATATTTTTTTGATTAAATTTGTTCAAAATCTACTGTAGCTCTTGCTGAATTCTTAAACACTTTTTCTAAAGGATACTCTTTGATTAAGAGATTAGCACTGAGAAGGCAAATGACACACATGCTGAGAATACTTATACTCTTGTAAATAAGTAGTGAATATTTTAATTAGATTAAATTATGTAAATTGTATCCCATCAGGAATAAGTGGTGCAGTGAAACATTTTCTATTATATCTGTGACTCCTGTCAAGCTTAAAGCGAATTGCTAACTTTTACCTTACAATGTTGTACCTCCAAGGGGGAGAGATGAAACATGCATTTGGCTATTCTTATTATTTACTGACACACAAGATGGCACACACAAAATAAATGGTACCATCATCATCTCATATATATATATATATATATATATGTATTTTAAGTTTTAGGGATCCAAACAGATCATTATTTGTTATTTAAAAAAAAAATTAATGAATAGCAATTTAAAATAAAATGATAAGAATCATGTTTGATATTAAAATGTCATATGAAATTAGATTTTGGCAAAAGATGGCTTTGATTGGGCTAAGGTAACAGAACTATTTTCGATATACTGTATGCAATATACTAGCTACAGACACCATGCAAGGGCAACTGTCATTATAAAATGACAAATTGTCACTGTGTAGTTCACAAAATATTACCTATGCATCATGGCAGCCACTTTGCTAGCACATGTGTACATTAAACACTATTTTGTTTATTGTTACTTGCTTGCCTAGAAGATTTTAGAAGCAGAGCAAAAACTAGTGCAAATACAGAAGATGATAAAGGGGACCTTCCATCAGGGGCGCGCTAACATTAGTTCACATGACTCCATGGTAGCGGCAGCTGACACAGAGACTGTGGACCGCACTACAGATTAAAGCTCAACACACAACATAGGAGGGACAGCTGTGGTGTAGAGAGGAGGGGGAAAGGAAGGCAAGATGATGAGAGCCTGAGAAAGAAAGAGAAAGAGAGGGTAAGAGGAAGAGTGAGTGTGTGTATATATGTGTACAGTATGAATATGTGTATGGTGCGTGTAAGTATGTGGTATTAGCATGTGTGAACATATGGTTTTAGCATATGTGTGTGAGTGTACGATGTTAGTGTGTGTGCATGTGGTGTTAGAGTGTGTTAGTGTATGGTGTTAAGTGTTAGTGTGTGTATTGGTGAGCCCAGGGTTAATGGTACCTGGGGTAGGGGAGAAGGAAAGAGAAAGATTGTGTGTGTGTATACATAAGTGTATGGTATTAGAGTAAATATGTGTGTTAGGTTAAGTTGTTAGAAGGAGTTTACATATGTTAGTTATATATAGCAGGTGAAGAAGTACTGCTCCCAAATGCCACTACTCCAGGGTTTACCTTGGCTCCCTCCATCTTATCCAATATTTTTTTTTCATAAAGCATTAAATACTTAGGTAATTCACATGTAATCCTGGATCACCCTAAATGTCACTATTTGGCACAGTTGCTAAGGTTAGAGTATGATAACCACAAACACAGATGAAGCATGCTAGATAGATTTGTCATTGATCTAAGCAGAGAACAGATTGTCCAGGGTTCATACTTTTTTGACAGAACTTTAATGACTGTACGATATATATATATATATATATATATATATATATATACACTATACACCTTGCAAACAATATACCATACACACGATGCATTCCATACGCTTCTTGCAATCTTCCCACTCTACCATTGAATTCTCCCATTTCCTGGCCTCCCAGACTTTGGTTTCCCATATAGCCTCTCTAGTAATGAGTTAATTTAATGACCAAACAATTCATCTTTGGTTTGGTTATTGTTTAAAAATGACATTGAATTTATTTCAGACCTATAGCGCACCCAACTCACAGAGAACCAAAGATTGACTGGAAATCATAGGAACTGTCATCCTGTTACGTGGACATGATGACTACCTTCATATCCATGTTTATCTATAATTAAAAAGTATGAATCTACAGCTGAAATTCTGTAATCACATTCATCATATGTATTTGCAGATTAATAAGATTTTAATGAAGCTAAGACATCATTTGATAATACATTATACATTAACTAATCTATGTTCTCATATGGTTGAACCTCTCCACAGGCAATGCAAGCAGTTTCTGTCAGTTACCGAAACATTCTGTGCACACACACAGCTGAAGTCTTGTCACATCCATTATTTGACAAAATATGTCTGTATAATGAAATAGCAGCAGTATCACAGGCTGTCAGCCTTATTTTAATCAAAGGAAAAATAAAAGTGAGAATGGAACACAGAATTCTCTTAATGACATTCTAATGACTAAAGTTAACTAATTAAGTTTTTTTTCAGGCAGTTATTGAGCAGTTTGAGGATCTATTTTCTAAAATAATGAAGAAAGAGAAACAGAACTTCTATGTCAAATATAGTAGACAAGATGACTTTATATAATACTGTTTGGTGTTTATGTTTATCGATTTGAGTAATTTTCCAAAAAAAAAAGCATTTGTTTTATTCTACAGATCAGATCTGAGATCTGCTTGTGCTGAATTTCATTTAATTGCTTCTTGTTTTGCTGTGTTCTGTCACACTCAGGCTTTGTAGATTTAAATGGCTCTAGAAGAATGAGGTAGTAAAATTTTGAATGGGGTTGTCCTGGGTTCCTTTGATTTTGGAAGATGTCATTAGATCTTATGCTGAACTCAGCAATTGCTTGGGTGAGGGATAGTGAGGGATACCGTCACTTAAGATTTTAAATGGATTTGCTTTGAGAATGAATGGGAGTTTGTTGGGGAGCTGAACATTCATACCGGGAAACATTCAGGCTCTGGTTTACTGAAGCCATCCCTCTTCGGGTAGGGCGATGATGTCAGTGGGCAGGGCTAATGACATCAGTGTGTGTGGCTAAAAATATTGTAGGCAGGGCTAGCCCCAACTGCTTTATATTTGAATGGGGCTGGGGGGGGGGTAGCCATGATTGGGGAGTGGGTCATGTCTAAACCTGCTCCTGCAATCACTGTGGTTTTAGAATGTATAAGTGTATGGTGTTGGAGGAGCTGTGTGTATGTATGCATAAGTGTTTGATGTTAGAGTGTTGTGTGTTTATGTTGTCAGAGTTTGTGTATGCATGTTTGTGTAAAGTGTTAGTGGGTAGGTGTATGTTTATGGTGTTAGAGTGGCTATATGTATGTGTTAATGTAGAGATGCCCCTTACCATCATCATACCCCCAACATCCTTATTCATTCCAAAACCCAATCATCCCCCAGCCACTATACACATAGTCCCATCATCATATTGCTCCCTACCATCATTTCTATGCCTATAATGCTATGCCCATATTGCACCAAAATCATCCCCCTTCCATCTTCATGCTCCCTAACATAACTTCTCATCATCTCTATACCCATCATATATTTCCCCATCATCTTAATACCCGTCCCTTTGCATGCCCACTTCACATTTATACAATATCCAACAATAATTTAAATTAATTCATACAATTTAACACAGGGGCATAACTAGAAACTACAGGGTGTGTGAAATTCCCCTGGGGCTCCCTAACTTCAGAAGCAACATGTTGCATAGTGCCACCTTTGTCCTGAATACTTTCACATCCATGCCAACACTTACACATTCATGTTAACACACACACACACTTATGCTTACATTCTCATTCTAACACACATACTCCATTAAGCGCACCACCTTACCTCAGCTTTCTTCTATCTATGGCAGCGTGCCAGAGATGGAAGCTGGTCTATCTTACATCTCTGAACAGCCTCCTCATGCTGGTCCAGATTTGGCTGTCTGACCCTTTGTGAAAAATATTGGACCAACCCAATAGAAGCAGGAAAAATGCGGTCTGTCAGCACCACACCGGATAGGACGCCATATCGGTGAGGCACTGGCTGACAAACACGCAGCGGTAAGTAATTTTACCTGTCTATGTATTTTACTTCTGCAGGTTCATTGGTGGCCATGGCCACAGTCACAGCCACACATATAATAAGATGATCATCCTCAAGACTGGCCCCAGGGGAGGCGGCCTACCGGGAAATCTTCCAGAATCACTGGGTATGGCCTTTATAATGCATAGTGAATTCAGCTAATTGAAAATATAATTTCCTCTCCAATTCCTACTTGAGAAAACCTCAAAGAGATGTCAGCATCTTATGTTGAGAATACAAGTTAGAATGTCTACCAAGTAAAAGAAATATATGATGTCAAAATTTGTGGCCTTCAGATGCCAATAGTGCAGGAAGATCTCAAAGATGGTTCAAGCTAAAGGTGCGCCACCGGGACCACCAACTATACATGGAAACAGCTCTGGTTGGACTGACTCTAGTCAGCAAGAAACATTGGCATTGTAGTCATGTGGCTGCTGTCAAACCGTGCCTCTTGGATATTTTTAAATAAACAGTATAAAAAAAAACCCCGTTCAGCAGATGGACTTAATTTTACTTAACTTTGCAATGTCAGAAAAACATGCTGGGTTTTTAGGCCAACAATGTTATTTTTTAAATTAGCATGGGTATATCTTCCCCTCTAATTTTAACTGTCACGCTCCACTTAAAAAATTACATAATTATCTAATTTTTTAAAATGAATTAAAAGATAATGTTTTAGGTAATTAAGATGTGCTCATTTTTTCTAAATCAATGTATTAAAACATACAGTATATCTTGCTATTCCATTTCTTGCACATCATAACGACTCTTTAGTAGTATTTCCATCAAACTGATGAACACGTCCTAAGTAGGATATTTCAAAATTACGCATAACCATGTCTGGCGTTCTGTCTTTTTTTGCCACATGTATAAAATCCCTGCAGGAGCAGGCCACTTCAGTCCCGTTTAACCACACATTTGCATGTACCTGGAGCTGTGCACAATCACTGAGCCGTAACAGTAAATAACTACAATGGCAGACGTGGAAAAATACGCACAGAACCATCTCAGGACATCACTTAATTACAGAAAAACACCTTGAACATTTTCACTGTAAAAAAAACCCCAATGTATACATAAAATAATCTTTTAAGCTTTTTGCTGTCATAACAAAATTATCTCCAAATTCAAACCTGTTTCCAAATCCCTGAGATAATTGACATCATGGTCTCTACATGAAGTATCCAGGGCTAAGGGCAGTCTTGGGAAAATGAGCAAAAGCACTGACTGCTGGAAACCTGACATAAAGGTGACCTGTTTGCTCCTCTGAATATTGTAGAGCTAATTAAACTCAGCATTTCTAAAAACAAAGTGCTGGAGAGAGAGAAAGCAGTCAGTTGCTATCATTGCATATGTCGCCGGGGATTACGATTATACCAATTGCTGAGAGGCTGCGGTACAAGGAAAAAAAGGAATGTAGCTTCATGCAAAAATGAATGGGTTTCCTAACAGATATCATGTGTTTTGTGTTTGATTATATTATCAAATATAATACTCAACAGTGGGGGTTACTTTTACCCATCTATTACATTTATCTAGGTTTGTTTTTGGGGGGGGAATGCAGAGTTTTGCTAACTGGTCCTAGGTTTTCTAGTGCTCAAGGTCAACTGTGTTAATGATGACCTCTTCTTCCATTTGTTTACTAAGAACAAGAGAAGCCCCCTCCAGCTCTACACTCTAGAAAGCCATCTTTCCTGCCCATGGGATATTAGGGATATTAAGACAGAAAAAAACTGTTTAGAACTGGTCTTACTTAGGCTATAATTTTCTCAAATGAATAATTGTTGATAACCTACTTACTTAGCAAAATGGTAGTTGCTTTTAGGTCTATAAACCAGCAATAGTTGATTGACTTTTCTTAGAAGAATAAATACAGAAAGAAAACATGAAATTCAAGTACAGCCAAAGGAAAGCCTGAGGAATTCTCAAAAGTGGCCTCACATGTCTCACATTGTTAGCATGTCCACAGTAGAGTAAAATTGCGAGTTCTCCACTGTGCTCTGAAGTTATTGGTAATAATGTTTGCTTTTGATATTTTCCAGTGTTATTTCTGTAATGTTAATATACACAGAGGGCATTTGTCCTTTACCTTCTGTTTAAAATTCTTCTTTTTTAACAGCCATATAAATATATAAGCCAACTCGCAGCCATCAAATTCGAGTTTTAATTCATGAGTCATTTCAAACAGAAATAGATGCCACCAGTAGAAACCAGGGTAGTTCCGATCATTTTGCTCAATGTTCCTAAAGTGTTAACAACCTCAGGTTCTTGTCCCGGAGGATGCACACATATATTTTTGGGGGAACTGTGGAAGAGATTTGCCTCAAAGTCCAATTAACCTTCTTATCACTGTCTAATCACTGACCAACTTAGCTACAAGATAAGCTGGTGGCTTCTGTGATGACATGTGAAGCTTTTTAAATGTCACTGATGAAAAAAAAGACATCTTCAGGTATGCTAGTTCCCAGTAATTTTATGCATCAATACCAGTGGGGGTTGTTTAATTGACTTGAAGAGCCAAAAAAATGTGCCAATGATGGCTGGGGAAAAAACCTACTTGGACATTGACACGTCACTTTAACCCCTTATTTTCCATCTTTTTTAAGTTTTATTGAAGCTATACATACTATGTAATCCATCACATGAGATGCAAACTCTGAAGGAGGAACTTACCTCCAAAACTGGCAGAGCAGTGCACAGTCAGTAGTAGATTTATAGAAGTGCCATAGCCTTAGTAAAGAAGACCTAGAGATATACACCTGAGGTGTTTCGCACCTTAGACCTTAATCATAAGTGATTAATTCTTTTGATGAAGCACTAAGGAGTGAAACATGTCTAGTGTATATCTTCCAGCGTGCTTCACTGAGGCTATGGCACTTCAATAAATCTACTGCTCACAGAAATTGTGTTGCCATGTTGTATTGATTTACTCTTTTGCTGTGTAATCCATACACTGTAACAAAAGCCTAAGCAATAAAAAAAAGATTTGTTTTAAGGTTAACATGTTTTTATAATCTATACACTGTGCCTACAAAGTACACATTCTGATTCAATAAAAGCTAAGTTGTCTGTTGAGTTAAAGGGTTATGGATGTTTATGCTGTTTGAATGCTTACATGTACAGACAGAAGAGCAACTCAACTATTAGAGTTTGAGATGACGCTAAGGAGGAGTACTACTTTACCCTTGTTGACAGTTTTCCCTTCTCTTAGGGTGGGCCAATATTTCTTAAGGGTAATTTCATCCTGGAGACATGAGTGAGAGTACCTGAGTTGACTGGGCTTTGGCTATTCAAAGCATTTGGAGGAAAGTAGGAAGTAAAGAATCAACCTCCTTGTCATCCGCTGTACTCTAACTCTTCTATATCAAAATATATTGTATTTTTTTCATAGGCATTCCTTTCTCCTATAAACAGATTTTTTTTTAGGCATGGCAACACCTGACTCACTTGGGCTTTTACCTCTCCTGCTTTTTGGTGAAACCAGCTAATACTTCTCCTCTGAGCAGACTTTGTAAGCCCTTGTAAGTATCTGTATGTATGTATTTCCTTCTATTGCTGGTAAGCTCGTTCACTGCTGGCAGAACCAAGACACGGATTAGGCTTAGTTTTTAGACCGGTGGTAGCATTTTGTTCAGTTCACAGTTTTAGGATGCTCCTTATCAAAATCTCTCTGTCAGATTGCAGCAATATTGAAAAAAAATAGATACTTATTTTCTAAAATTTTATTAGGATGATATAATTAATTTTCATAAGAGTGTAAATATGTGCCCATTTGAACAACATTTATACTCTCACAATGAGATAGATGAACCTGACATATCTACAAAGCATTGTAAATAATAATTTCTGTAGTGTTTCTTGATGACCTTAGTCAAGGTCATTATAGCAGAAAAACAAATTCTTTCTGATTGTATCTGCGAGGGAACACATTGTTCTGGTAGGTGATATATCTGAAAGCACTGAATGAATACATTTATTTGATTTTCAAAGTAGTAATAGCATGCCAATTCAATTTGCACGTTATTATTGTAAATTGAAATAAGTCATAATGTTTGCACTGTTTGTAACAAACATTGGAATTTTTTTAAAGTTCATATGGCTTATATTTGTGTTATGTTTTCTTGGAAAAATGCTTAACTGTACATATTAATAACTTCCTCCACAGAAAATAATTTTTAATATTATTGTAAAAATATACAACAGAAAATGAAACAACTCGAACTTCTTAATTTTTTGTTTTAAATCAGCGGTTTAGCCAAAATGTTTGTTGAAAGTGATTTTGCTTTGGAATGTAATAGTTAAACAGAAATTCACCAAATTGGCATCTAATATGTATCACTTGCAATATTCTGCATAGCCAGTTGTGTATTAAAAGTAATTGTTATGTAGCTTTTGAGAAGTGGTCGTATCATTAATGTAACTGAATGTTCTTGCTGACCAAGCCATTCTATTAGTTGCTATGGTGATGTGACCTCTTTTAAAACTTTTCAAACCACTTATTAGACAACCTCCAATGTCTGTATACGTTGTGTAATCGTGCGGTATTGTAGTGCTCCCTCATACATAAAGCATTATGATAATATGTAGCAAAAAAAACAACCAGTAGAATGATTTATATATGTTTGATTAGACAGCATTGTTGAGCTTTTAATGGCCGCCAATTTGCTCTTTGCAAGTTTATTGTACAGAATGACAGCCAATTTATTGCTTATGTGTTTGTCCTTGTTAATTTTGTCTGTCTTTTATCACTGTGAACATTTCTTAAATTACATATTCATATATTTAGAACATTATTTTGTGTAAATACAATTTACAAAAATGGGAAACAAAAACACATTTCTTCATCAGGAACGGTGGAAGGATTTTTGCCACCTTAGGCAAAACCTCATTTTGTCGCCCACTTTGGCTTCACCCAGGTCACACACAACAAAGGTCAGCACTGGCACCCAAATTGTACACATAGGACTTACCCAATACCTAGATGTATTATGGCACGCATATGACTTGCCCCAGCATCAAAACTGTAAACTCTCTGTAAAATTCTGGGTTGCGGGATCATTCCTTGGTTCATCTGTTTTATTCCCTTATCATTTCTTACCTTGACTATTGCAACACTGGTTGGCATTTCTCTGGCTTGACTCCTTCCTCTGCAACGTATCCAAAATGATTCCACTAGAATATCTTCCTTACACAGTCCCTACTCTGGGAACCCCCCGCTGATTTCCTATTAGCTTAAGAATTACATTTAAAATCCTTGTACTAACTTATAAATAAAGCCCCCCATGGTACTGCTCTTCCCTATAATACTTTCCCCCCTCACTTCTTACTTTTGACACTTACAAGAGTCCACTCATGCTGCCCTATAACTCTGGAACCAGGAACATGAAACTAATACAAGCCCCATACCCATACTACCTTGCCCTTTTCTAAGAATCTTATGTTTTTCCTTACCCATTCCCTCTGGTTGTAAGTGTGCGAGCACGGCACTCTCTACCCAATATATCGGTTTACCTTAGGTCTGTCAATTCTAGTTTTGTCATAACCCTTGAATATATGTTTTGTAAGACTTGTTGCCTACATTGTTGGTGCTATGTAAATAAAGGGAATAGTAACAATAGTAGTAGTAGTAGTAGTAGTAATAATAATAATAATAATAATAATAAATAATAATATATGTTGTATACACCTATTGCAAATTAGGAAAAATACCTTGAAACCACCCTGTATACATTATATCAAGATTGTAATCAAGTTTTGCAGTTATAGGGTAGATATTGAAGCTGGGACTTCAATAGTGCTCACAGATCTCTGGTACTTTTCACGCAGCCTTTTTATCACCAGCTTTTTCAAAGTTTATGGTAACTTTTTTGTTTTTGTTTTTTGTGTTTTTTTTCACACATACAGTACAGCTGGATTCCCTTGAGCTGTTTTCATGGAAAACAAGGACATTTCTAGCTGTGCTAACATAATTGCAAAATGGATTAGCTAACACAACGTGCCCCTGGAACACAGGAGTGATGGCTGCTGATAAAGGGGCTCTGTATGTCTATGAAGATATTCTTTTAAAATCAGCCATTTTCAGCTATAACAGCATTAACAACATCTGCACTGAATTTCTGATCCATTCAATGTTATTTTAATGGACATTATTTGCTTTTCATTCAAAAACGCTAAGTGACCCCAAACTTTTGAACAGTAGTGTACCTATACGGTATGTTAAGTGACAGGTACACTTTAAACAGCGGTGGTAATAGAAGTAGTAGCTGGGATTTCTGTAGGGGAAGTAGTAAGGAATTTGTATCTGGCATTAGAAAAAACATGTATAGTAGAATGTATACATATTTAAAAGTAAACTCAAGATCAGCCATTAATAGATAGTGTGTGAGATTTAATCATAGTTTAGCAAAAGCTTGAAGTTGCAAAATCTTCCTTGGGTATTAGGATTAAAGATGATTCCTGACATTTGAACACTTGTTACTAATTTCCCAAATATTTAATAGATAGTAAAGCTTGGCATTTTCAATTTTGAAAAAAAGATAGTTCAAAGAAAACCACTTGATACATCTCCAGTTATGTTTTCTTCCCATTGTACTTACAGTTGTTTGAATAAATCAGAATGATTCTTTTCTCATGCTTATCTTTTTACCCAGGAGCTAAATTCTAAAAAAGCTGATGCTTTTGACCACAGTTTGAAGGCACTCACAACAGTTTTCATAAATGTGTGGTTGGTACACAGTTGTACTAGGAAACAGCATGTTATGGCCTACATTTAGAAATCAATTTTCATCTACTTCATTTAATATAGCCCTGCACTTTTAGCACGACAGCAGGCAGCGCCATCAAAGAAGAAGTGCAAGTTTGTTGATTCAATAATGTCTGTGTGTGAGGAATAAGATGGTGTTGGAAGTGTTATCACAGTTATGACTGTGTATGGACCACATGTCCCAATGGTGGGCTCGCCAATTGAAACGCCGTCCTTTTTTTTCCGACGCGGAGGAAAGAGAGATGCGCCAAGTGGTTGCTCATGAATGAAGTTTTCAGCAACTGCTCGTCGCCCCTCGCTCTCTACCGTGAGGCCTCTAGCTCGGTTGCGGTGCCGGCATTTCATGCTGAGTGCTGGAATATGACATCATATTTTGGCACTCAGCAGTGAAGCAGCGTGCACTGCAGCAGAGCAGCGAGACAGAGGCCTTGCACTCCCACCGCAGGACTTCTGCAAGGTAAGTCAGAAAAGGGAGGAGAGGTAGCTAGTGAAAAAGGGGGTATTAAGAATATTAAAATAAAGAATTAGAATGAGAGATTGAATGAATTAATGTGGAGATGAATTGTGTTAATGAGTGAGAGTATGAATTAATGTGTGGATGAATTGTGTGAATGAGTGAGAGTATGAATTAATGTGTGGATGAATTGTGTAAATGAGTAAGAGAATTAATGAATTTGTGAGAATGCATTAATGAATATGTGTAAATCATTTGTGTGAATGAGAGTGATTGTGTGAATGAATCATGTGAATGAAAGTGTGAATTAGTGAGCGACTGTAAAAGTGATTGTGTGAATCAGAGATGTATAATTGATTTGTGGTCACAAAAGTTATGGTGGGTAAATGTGATGGAAAACCCTTCCACTTAAAATTAAGGGGGGTAGTAGAAGCATTACTAAACACTCATCTACAGACACTAGACAAGCCAGAAGGCTTGTTTTTTTTCTCTCAGAAATCTCATGGTGCTGCCACAACCACAATGGATTCTGGGTAGGCGCATGCAAATAAGGTCAACAATGATCACCTTTTGCCTCTATATCCACTTTATACATGGTTCCCTTGAAAGTAATTGCCCGCTGTACAAGACAGCCTATAGACAAAACTCAGGTAAGAGGTGCAGTAGCCAGATCACCACTACTGGATAGATGTTTCGGTTGTGATACTGGCTTAATACTTGAGGCTTGCGGAAGCACAAGAAATACCAATCACAAAAGTTGTGTAGAATGTGGTGTAGTGTGTGTGTGGGGGCCTTGTTCAGTGTGGCTGAGGTTGGTCAGTGTGTTTGCAGGAGGGATGCTGCCATCTGGGCAAACAGTGCTGTGCTGCATGAGTAAGAGCTTCAGCCTAGTTACATGATTTCCCGGCTATAACTTAACACATGTTATAAAATATTTGCACACAAATCTTCAATAAAGCGTTCCAAAACATTTTTACATTTATTTTGTGTACATTGCGCTTAGGCAACCCGGGGACAGGAGATCTGGGGCAACTCCGGTTAACCTCGCCCTGTCGCAGTATGTCACTTAACCTATGTAGTACTTAAGAGATAACATACTGTGTCGGACATGTAAAGTAAAGGGTTGTAGGTATTGACCTGTTCTAAGAGTGTGTGATTTATTATAAATAATATAACTTTATTATTAGCCACCAGCTTATGATGGGGCATACAGTATCCTCTTTTGAAATCATCTGGTGCTGTCCGAACAGAATCTCTAAGAAAGCTGTGTACTCTAGAACCATTTTGAAGTATAAATAATTTAGAAAGAACATCCCTGGTAGTCTCATACAAACTGGAGCTCCACAGCTACTTACTTTTGGCTCAGACAAAACCAATTTGGAGCCTGTCCAGTTTATCCAGCACACCCAGAATGGAGCACTGGAACCACATAAAAGACTTGATTTGAGAAAATATATTTGTCCCATAGAAAATCATTTTAGGTGTTTGTGGTTAGGAATATTGGATTAACAAAAATAACATCCACACACAGTTAACTGAAATTTCACTCCAGCTAAATGGTTTTATTTGTAATAATTGTCAAACTGTTATTTAGAATGTTGAGCAATCACCACGGAAACCAGTAAAATGTTCCTTCGCATTAAATAATTACTTCTTTTTATGTATATTAGATTTGTGCATATGGACCAAATTTGGACATTTTTTGTTTTGTTTTTGGTCAATTCACTTCCATGTCTCCGTTTCCCTTCCTGGCTCTGCTTCTTTGAATTCTTGTCTCCTCTTCAGACTAGTGTTATCACTGTTATCAGTGCATTTTAAATAGGCATTCTTTATGTAACTGTGTACCGGCACTTGCACCATGCGCCGGTACACATAATTGTTGGTGATCCCCTGTAGCTTCTGCTAACAGGGGGTCCAAGCTGTCAAAAGCTGGCCCTACCATGGAGCAGAGTGGGGCATTTGCCCCAGGTAGCACTTTTGAAGAGGTGGCGTTTCATACTGGCCCAGGCAGCATTATGTCTTGGGCTGACCCTGTGTGCATCTATAGGGTGTTGAAGGGGAGTAATTGCATCTGTGCCTATAAACACATTTCACAGTTTTCCTTGTAAGATGAGTGTTTGCTTTTAGGTCATTTTTGAAAAATGTTTTCATAAATCATTGTTACAATGTGTTACATGTAGGAAACATCTAAAGTAAATATTAATATGATATATTAAGTGGTTGTGGTGGTTGTAGAGGACACTGTTGTAGCAAAAAACCATAGAAGAAGGAAAGGGGAAAAAGGACAGAGAAAAACAAATAGGTAAATATGTGAAAATGTGGAGAAGAAGATATCAATAAATTTAACTTAGGATAAGCGTTGTTCCAAGTAAATAAAATTGAGGATTCTAAGTCTATTGAATTCAATGGAGGATGCAAGGTATTTCCAAAACATTGGGGGCTGCTGGCACATAGGGGCATGTATACATACTCCACAGCAGCCATTTTGAGTCTGCTGCTATGGGGCATAGATGAGTTATTTTTTGGTGGTGTATTTTGGTTTTTTATTTTATATTTTTATGCTTCTTTTCTTTGGTCCAAAACTAAAGATTAATGACCAGATCATCACTGGGTAGGCTTTGGAATGGTAAATAATAATCTTTTGTCTCTACAAGGTTGAACTCTTAGTGCCAAGGGTCATCCTTGTGGCATCAAAAGCAGTATGTATAGTTTTTTTGTTATTTTTTTCACTACTCCCTCCATGCCACATGGGAGAGTTTGTGCCCCTTCAAAGGAGTTTTAATACTTTTTATGTTTGCAAATTTCATTGCAGGACAAGTGGATTTTCATTCAAATTGCACACCCTCATCTGCAACTCACAAAAATGTATCATGTAAAAAAAACTTGCATTATAGTGGAAATATGAGTTGTTTTGGGGAGTTCTAGCATGAAATAGCATACACCTTAGTCACTAATGGAAATTATGATAAAAAGATTAAACTACTGGGTGTATTAATAATCAAGCTATATTAAAAGAGCAGAAGTGATTTGTGACTATACCATTAGTGGATACCCAGTGCCATTAAAGGAGTCCTCCCAAAAAATAAGTCATCCAATGGTGGTGGTGAACATTGTGAGTTTTGTCTGATGTGCTATCTATTATTTAAAGGTAAATATGTCTTTGGGTACCTTGTTTGTGTTGAGATGCTCATTTTTTGCAGAATGGGATGGGGCAATGTGCATGGTTGACCAGGCTAGTGGATATATGTAACTTCCTACAGCTTAACTACAGGATTCTTGGAACCTTGAGATGTTGGTTCACTAATGTGCAGGCTGTATCTATATGTGCAGATAGTAACAATTAGTCCATTCATTTTCCCCTATTTATGACTCCATTTGTGCATAAGGAAGGGTAAGATGTCTGTATTTCAGTGGGTTTCTGCTAATAGACGAGCCTCGTGGGAACTGCATAATCAAGTATGGGAGACTCAAGTTGCTGAGCCCTGGGTATCGCTATATTTAAGGCCAATACTGTACAGTTGGGAGCTCTGCTACAGAAAAGAACAGACAAGTCGGCTGCAGGTCCTTTTAAACTGTAGCTATACTTACTTTCTGGTAAATATTTCACCTTCATTTTATATAGCACTAACAGCTAAATCAAATATACCGTCTTGGGATTGCATCTTTACACTCGCAAGGCCGCTCACATCTTCCTGCTAAGACTCTGACAGCGCTGTAAACTTATGAAACCTAAAAATGCAACCTGTGTTTTATAATAAAGTGAACAGAGCACTACATAAAGAAAATAATATGAGATTGTCAATGCTCAGGAAGATGCTTTGGTTCAAAAGGATAAATAAATCTCCAAAGCCCATAAATCATTTATGGCAATAGAACACTTTATAAAATGCCCAGTATTTGTTGTGAAAATGCCAGCTCTAGGAAGTTCAGATCGGGACATAATATGACAGTATTTAAATTAACCTTAGATGCATACCAGATCTTGAAACTGCTTTTGTAAGGAACCAGCTATTTTTCCTCCTAAAGGTTACTTTAGGTGTAGTTTAGCAGTCTGTTGACTATATATAATACAAAGGTTCGTTCTCTTTAGCAGTAACTCAGTGTGGGTTCCTTATCACTTCTAGCCACTCGTGTCTCCGGTATCATACCCATTATGTGTCTATTTTCAGGAATTCTTAACCTCACTGTGACACTCTAACTCTAGACACTCATTAAAAACCCACCTTTTTAGATAGGAAAATAGATTATATGCTTAACACCTTGCAACAATCAAACCATGCTTGCCCTTCACCTTCCCACCTCAACTTCTTAATAGACTGTAAGCTCTTTTCATTCTGTACCAACATGCCTTAATGTGTGTTAATGTTATTGTCAATTTTGTATACTGTCAGTTTTAATATTATTGTTTTCACCTATTGGAATAGCGCTATGGGGTCAGCTGGTACTCTAAATAAAAATGATACAATGTAATCTGATGTAATGTTGTTCTAGCATACAGAGATGAGCTTCTGTAAAACTATTCCTAGGCAGGGAGCTGGCACTGTTTTTATTTTCTTAGGACCAAATTTTGTTATCAATAGAAATACTTTATACACTAACAAGTCAGTTCTCTTACTAGCTTTCCAGAAAGGTATTAAACCATATGTAAATATGAATACTAGTATCCTAGTTTCTACTTTCGCTTATGTCACCCTTTTCTGGTGTGAGTGTTAGTACATTGTGTACATATTACCTGCTCATAAAAGGGCACATTTAATAACTAGAAATGCAAGGTATTGAACAAAGAGAGAGAGAGAGAGAGACAGAGTACATTGCTAATGTGTGCATGGAAAACTTGTCTGGCTTTATTACGAAGCTTCATTACTTATAGAAATAGCGTTGAAAAATAAAGAGATGACAGCTCCAATTACAGAAAGACATTATTTAGTCATCAACCGCAGCATGGTGCAAAAGAGAAAACTCACAGGCTTTGCCTGACCTCTTTTCATATTAGCTTTCTGGTTGGACCCAGTGGCTTTATTTTTTACCTTCTATGGCAGAAATAAGAAGTGAAAATTGCCTCTACTATCTGGCTTTTGGAAGCCAAACATCTGCTGTTTCCTGTTGAGAATTTTAACTCAAAGGTACCAAAAGTTGGAAAAAATGACTGTATGCGCTGTCATCAAAAGAATAAAGTGGGTGAAAGAAAACCATCATCTGCCGTGTTGGACCTGGGTCGAATGGAAGTCAGCATTGCGGTTTTATCAGATCTTTGCAAGTATTGTACTTTCATCCATGCCATCCTAATAATTAGGAGGCTTCATTTCAGTTACCATTTTTAACAGAATTACACACCGTGAGAATAATGAGCTACACTTTGACAGAAGGGAAAACGTGTTTTCTAGTTGATTTACCCTTTCAGATTATATTACTTTTGTCTTTTGTTTCACAACGGCATGTGAAAAAAACAACCATATCTTATTGGTTTTATCTATACATATCATTTTACTTCAGCATTTGGATAATAAGCAAAATAACCTTTAATATGAAGATACATGCTCAAAAGCAAGTGGGAGGGGGGTGAGAGAGAAGTTGACGGGGAGAGGGCCTTCCCAAATATCACTCCCCTGCCCAGAAAAATAACCCAGTGACCTAGTAAAAAGGGCATCACCTACTAGGTCTCTCATCCACTTGTTTTCAATAAAGGTTCCCTCCCCATCAATTCTTTAACCCCTTCGTGACAAAGGCTGATTTTCCTTTTTGTACCCTTCGTGACAATGGCTGTTTTATCGTTTCTGCGGTGTTTGTGTTTAGCTGTAATTTTCTCTTAACCCATTTACTAAACCCACACAAGTTATATATTGTTTTTTTCAGGACAAGAAGGGCTTTCTTCAGACACCAAAATTTTTTTCATATGATGTAATTTCCTATAATAAAAATATTAAAATATGACGAAAAATTGAAAAAAAAACACATTTTCTCACTTTTATTTGAAAAATCTTTTATTCATCATAAAAAACTACTGAAAAACCTGCTAAATAGATTCTACTATTTGTCCCGAGTTTAGAAATACCCAATGTTTTTATGTTTTTTTGCTTTCTTCTACACGTTATGGGGCAATAAGTACTAGTAGCGTTTTGCTAATTCAAAACCATTTTTCTCTGAATCTGGTAATTCTGTCTCTATGTGGTATTTGGGGCATCTTTGAAGCCAGCAAATTAAATTTACCCCACCAAACCATATATTTTTGAAAACTAGACACCCCAGGGTATTTTAGATGCTGATAGTTTAACCCTTTCCATGCACTAATCCTACTACCAACCCTTGTCAAAGTTTGTGATAGTAATTGTTTTTGGTGTTTTTTTCACATACTTTGTACTTCAGGTGTGAAATTACAGCTCCTGGTATATGTTGCTGTCACACAACACCCCGATATGTGTCCAGCAACATCTCCTGAGTACATTGATACCCCACATGCATGGGTTTGTCAGATTGTTTGGGGGCAAAAGGGCCACATTTGGAACATGCCTCCTCAGCCGTATACCGCTGCATGGTAACAATTGCAGCAAAAATAGTGGGGAAGGAAAGGGTTAATGGTTCTAATAAAAATAAAAAAAAACCTAAAAAAATGTAAAAAAGTAAAAAAAAAGTAAAAAAAAAAACCCCAAAAAACAATTGCCACTATGCAAGATCACTGTTTATGCAGTGATCAATGGCAATGAAGGGGTTAATATTAAATGGGTGGCTCTTATAATAGCCTTTGGATCAATATATATATATATATTTTATTGGGAATACACACTGATCTGTCTCTCTCCCTCACTAGAAGCAAGTGAGGGAGGGAGGCAGATCCAATACTGATCAAAGGCAATGTTTAGAAAACATTGCCTTTGATTTAGCAAATAATGATCACCTAGCACCACTAGGGGTGCTATTCACTGGATGTCCATGACATCCAGCAACACCCCCCCCGATGATGTCAGCAGGCTCCGCCCCCCGGCTTGATGGGCGCCGCCATCTTGAAACCCCGCGTGTGTTTTCGAAGACACCGGCACCGGGAAGGTAAGTTGAGCATTTAGGAAGCGATCGCGAGTCGCTTCCTTTGCTAAACAGGTGTTGCAAAGATGCCTCGATACTGAGGCATCTTAGCAACACCAGCTAAGCAAAGGAAGCGACTCGCGATCGCTTCCTAAACCCGTTTTTCGGCGGCGGGCGCCGCCATGTTTGAAAGACGTGCAGTCTTTCAAACATGTTTTTTTTTTTGCTCCTAGGAGCGATCGTTGGTGTTGCTCAATGCCTCGATGTCGAGGCATTAGAGCAACACCGTTTGAGTGAAAAAATCGATCACGGATCGATTTTTTCACCCGTTTAATGACGTGCGGTCCTGGCACGTCAATTGTCATAATCGTCACGATTTTGAGTGACGTGCCCGACCGGCAATTGTCATCAAGGGGTTAAACTATACTTTCAATCCCTATTCTACTCGCTTCAGCAAATTCTAGTTTTTCCATGTTAATAGATATTATTAGACTTGTGCATTCAGATTCATTCAAACTTTATTTTTCAGGAATTTTGCCATTTTTGGGCCCCTAATGAAACAAACAAAAAGTATTCATTTTGTTAAGATTAATTCATTAATATGCCATTAAAGTCATCTCCCCCTCTAACTCATTTTCTCATTTTTCTGCCCTTTAATTAGAAGATGTTACTTTTGGAGTGGTCAGACAGGCTTAAACAAGCTATGATTGATATATTGGCAATCTTCCCAGAAAATATGGTTAAAGTTCACAGTGGTTAAGCAGGGTTACCATTCATGGTATCCAAAAAACAGAGGCTGCTTAAGTATAAGTAAATGCAAACTCCATAGGAAACAATCAAGGCAGGATGCAAGAGGTTATATACAGCAGAAGAATAGTCTCAGTTAACTATTGCAATACCAGATACCTATTTAGGTAAAATAATTCTACCTCAGATAACTCTAAGACTAAACTTTTAAGAACTTTAAATACCTAAACCTAAACACCAACTTATAAAAGAGATGTGCAAAGATGACATCAAGCTACCTCTGTTGGGAGGCTGTTCCACATACCCACCACCCCCTCAGTAAAATAAATCCTTACAGTAAGCAAAACCTTCTTACATTATGTAAAAGTAAAAAAAAAAATCAGAGATTATGTGGACTTCAAGTTACCGGAATGAAATATGAGTCTGCGCTACTGCTGTGGGGGCATCACAGGATTCCCGAAAAATAAAAAACGATGGCCTCTCAAAAATTGTTAACTTTTTCTAAATAAATACAGTTCACCTCATTTTAGGTATTTTGACTATAAAGACGTAATAGTGTCAAATCTAATACACATTAAGCAGTACCTCTTAACTTGACATCTTAAGCACATGTACCTTTTTGTTCCCTCTTGAGGCCATGGATTAAACTAATAAATATGATTTGTAAGAAGAATGGGATAACAGTTCACTTTCACGTGACAGCGGATGTAGTGTAGCTTTTCTCACTGTATAATGCACGGGAAATAATGAAGAATAAATAAAAATCAATTTGTTCAGAAAAATAATGTTTACTGTTACAGACTTTTACCTACTAATGGTACTAGAACAAATGGCCCCCCATTGTCTTGCTTTAGAAATGTAAAGGTCAAATGGAACATCTTTTTAAGCATTAAAACGAAAGCCACAAATAAGATTAGTGTTGATGAGCTGTCGGCTGGCTATATGTGGCCACACTTTACATTGTTATACTTATAGAGTGAGCAGTCGGCTGCAGAGCAGGACTTAATCTGCCATTGGAGCGGCAGCATCGTTATTTGTCTGATGTCCTCGTCTTCACTAGAGTATTTCTAAGAGGAGCACAAGAAGAATTATAATTAAAAAAGACATGGCAGAGAAAGCTCTCTTTTCTGAGTGTGCTGAAGGCAACTAACATGCTAATTGTTTAAAAGGCCAGATGTACAGCAAGGTTCCCTGTTGACCACACCGTTATGCATCGCTATTAAAACAGCAATGGTCAAAAAAACCCAACTAGATGCCACAGCCAGAATCTGTGATTGCCAGGATATCAGGAACAGGCTTTGCGTTAGACATCTCAGTAAATAAAACATAGGACATTAATGACCTTCATTAACTTTGCCACAGTCCATGTACAGACACTTTGTATTTCTCTGCAACAAGTAGTCCATAAATGTATTGTTAAATGAAATGACAAAAACAGATAATCCCACTACTTTAGAAACATTAATACAGCCCCCAGCACCATCAAGACATGTTGCGCATGTGCCGTGGTTTATCAAGACAAAAGCACGTAGATGAAAGAGCTCCCCACCCAAAGTTAACCACTCAAATCACTTGAAGAGGTTAAATCATAAATATAATTTATTAGAAAATGAAGCCTACCATAATTAAAAGAAGGTGGGTAACATTGCGTGTGTCAGAAAATAAATAGGTCATTAGGAACCATTAATTTCAAAATGAGTGAATATGGAAATACATCAGTCAACAAATAATCAAAATCAATTAATTATTGTATAAATTCATGATGAAAAAAAAAAAGCATATTCCAAATTTAGTTCCACATAAGGTGTCTAGTTATTAGACGTGTACATTTGGATTAATTTAAACTGCAAATTTGTGCTGATTTTGTCAAATCGTACGAATAACCGAAAAAGAGGTCACCCCCATAAAACAGATGAAAATTATGCAAAAAGCAAAGCTCTCACATTCTCTCAGACTCTGAATGTCCCTCTTCTTTCTCTAACGACTACTTCCGCTTCTGTGTCCCGCATCTTCTTGTTCTTCGTATTCTTGTTCTTCTATTTTCTCTCTGCCCTTTTACCTCTTCTGTCTTCTTTCCTCGTCTGCATCTTCACTGACATGACCTCCCAGGGAACTTTTGCCAAAATGGCCAAATTTTTGCAGAATCTTTCTCTTGCTTGCATCTCTACCACAAATAATGCATAAACAAATGGCTGATTTCAAGTCGGCTTTAGTTACATAACTCAGATTTCTTTTAAAAGATATTAATGCATTAATAAAATCAGTCCTACACCTATGAAGCACATGGATTAAAAATGTATTCTATAAAAAGCTTAGCTTCCATTATAATTTCAAGTTAATTTAACTCTTGTACCGCAAGGTTTTTTTTTACATTTACTGCTGTGAAATTTTATTTCCTGTACTTTTCTTTTTCACACAAAGTTCAGAAAGTATAAATTTAGTGAATGAAAAATGTCTTGAATTGAAAGGTTCAATAAGAGAAGGAATAATGTACATACCTAACTCTAATATTTACAATGATTATCCTGGGAATCACAGGATTTTTTTTGATTTTTTTTTTTACACAACAAAGGTTGACTGAGCTTTATGGGCAAATTCAATAGTACCTGATTTAACCCAGTTTTATGATTTCATATGAAAGGGGTCGTGGTTCTTTTTACTATGTATTGAGTAGTTAGTGAAGATAATGGTCAACTTGACTGACCAGGGGTGGCTGAAATTGCATGCAGTTTGGGGAGGCCAATTGCCATTTTTTTCATACAGAGATTAATCAGATCCAAATGCACGAGCCCTTCCGATCATTCAGAATTGGACTACAGCAATGGATACGGCTTTTCCATTTAGCATGATTCTAAAAGAAGTAATTCAAGCCAGACCTTGACAGGAAACAGTCAATTTCAGCTGATACCTATGTAAATATGTTTAATTTTGATGATAAAGCTCTAGATGTGAGCAATTGTTCGTTCAAGCCACAAATTGAAGTGAGTAGTGTTATAAGGGGTATTGATGCTGATTTATGATGTTCTGTGAAAGTGGAATAAGCTATAGTATACTGTATATTAGGTTTTTACTGATATACAGGAAGCAGATATTATTATTATTATAGCAGATATTATTATTATTGGTTCAGAAGAAAGTGAACAAGAAGAGGGAAGGTGTACTCTTCCAGCAGGAGTGGGCATTACTCTGCCTTGTAACCAATATTGATGATGATGACCTGGATTTAGAGTATGAGCCAAAGAAGCAGGAGTCAAGCGACACATATTCCAATAATTTCTCTGTTAGATGTGTTGCTCCTTGCTCTCTGCAAAAGGAGCAGCATAGCTATACCACGGGTTCCTACTCCACTGGCACCACTACCACCACTGCCATCACAACCATCACACTATCATGGAGCAAAAAATAAACTAATACCACTGCTACCTCGTCTGGTGGGCAACACCATAGTAAAGGTTGGGATCATTTTGAAAGTCTGGGAGATGGGCACAGTGCAAGGTGCAAGTTGTATCTTAAGGAAGTGAGTCAGAGTAAGGTGTTAGGGCATGTCACCAATTCTGGTATGAACCAACACTCACATAATCACCACAACAAGTTTTACTTCAGGGGAAACTGGCAGCATTGGCGCCAACAGCAAACACACAACAGCCAATCCCAGCAGCAGCTAGAGCAAAGGGTGTTGCTAGAGCAAAGTGTGACTGGTTCCAAGAGACCGGTGGGGCAGGGACATCCATTGCAACAACCTACTCTAGAACGCTTTGTGAGATTTATTAAAAAATAAATAAATAATGCTGCCAACTCTAAATACCCAGGTAGGTCCATCCAATGCACCCTTTGAGTGCTAGATATCCATGCAACCAATAGTTGGTTGTCTTGAGTCCCTATGCCCTGCTCATTGGACGGATATTCAAAGACGTTACTAAAGTTTTATTTGTTGATTGTTTTTTATAGTTCCATATTACTGGCATTGGGTTGAACCGAGTTCTGTGTTTTATATCTCAAAACAGCCTGGGGTTTCCAAAATCCTGAATTGCTGTTTTTTTTAAAGCATTATTATTGTTATAATAAAGAACACATTTATATAATGTCATCAGCATCTGCTGGCACAGCACTTACTTTACATATTGCAAGAGTGATAATAACAGCTAAATGCCAGAGGTTAATTAAACATCAATATCTCACACAATGTGTACATTTACCACATTTACAATGTAAAGGACCCCACATTGATATTTTCTTTTATAACTCTTTTTCTTTCTTTAAATAAAACATATGTTTGTTTGTATGTGAGTGTTTCTTGTAATACATTGTATAATATCTAGCAATTATTACCTGGTAAATACATTGCGCCTCAGTTATTAAAGATGTTTCACCATTTTGGGAAAGAAACAGTCATTATTTAGTTGCATTTGTAAACAATTGTGCAACTTTGAGAAGAAATAGTCAATGTAGCTATATCAGAGACAACACAGCAGAAGGATCATTGTGGAAATACATAACTGAATTTTGAGCAATGTTTATTAAGTCATCATATCACCCTAGCAACCAATTCGATGTTTAATTAAATACTAACTGGGCCCATCTATTGGTCACTATGGTGACAGTCACTTTTCCAGTTACACCGGGATCCCTTTTTATATACAACTATCATATTTTTTTACATTGTTTTTTGTCTTGCAGTAAATGTAAAACAATCAGGGCTCTCCGGCCCCTCACACTTGTGGTCTGCGGAGGCTTGGGATACAACATCATGTCATGTCTCAAGGAGAGAAGTAAGAAGTGGCTCAATACCGGCCCAGGGCAGGATCCTTGTGGTCCGGTAGGTCACTACAAAACGAAAACAGAAGTTGATGGCAGATATGAACCCTTCGGCCCACCTAGTCTGCTAATTTTCCATGATATAAAGATGCAAACCTTAATTGGCCCTTGTTTTGTCTTACATTCAGGATATCCTTTTGGCTACCTTTGCATGTTTAAATTCCCTCACCATATTAACCTCTGCCACAGGATTGCACACTTCCGTATTAAGAGTTATAATTGCTACTCCCTATATGTAGTTTTACATTTAGTCCTAAAGGACCCTGAAAATGAATTATACATAAAGTCCGACTGAATCCCGACTCCAATACTGGAATCAGATCGCATTTTGCCCAGTGGTAGGCTCATAGTTTTCCTTGTCATGTGACCATCTTATAAAGAAATCACACTTTACTAGAAAACAATGTGTTATTTCCAGGACAAGGTAAATAAATAAACAAACATATACCTTAAATACATTTATTATAATTTTTATAGACTCTACAGGCCATGTAGATTACAATATAAAATATAGCCATACCTCAGGGTTGTTACACTGAAGAAATGCCTGATAAAATTCTAAAAAAAGGTCTAGGTTTAAACATGAAAAAAATGAACCCTGGCTTACATGGAGTTATACTTACATATATGCTCTAAATACAATGAAAGGCAGGATCCTTTTTTGGTTTAAAGTTTAAGAAAAATGACTGAATTGTACTACCTGTGATGTATTTATCATTAGTTTTATCTTCAAAGTTCTTCAGCTATAATAGAAAATTGAGAGATAAAAATGAATGACGAAAATAAAGGTAATAGAATGCAACTCAAAAGTTGACGGTAACTTAGATCTGTTATGATATCAAGTACTTGCACTCTGAATTATTATACTGTGCCCTCACTAAAGCTCAAAACTACAGTTTACTAATTTTAAAGTTTTAAAGGGTTTTTTAAGTCTTTAAAGGGATGCCCAATTCTAAATACTGGCCTCAAAACATATAATAATAACAATGCCTCATATCGCAGCAATAGAAACATCGAATTTGATGGCCGATAAGAATCATCCAGTCCATCTAGTCTGCCTAGTTTTGTGATGTAAGGCTCAAGTCTTAATAAGTCTTTGGTCTTGCATTAGATTCAGAAAAGCTTCATGCCTACCCCATTGATATTTAAACTCCCTTACTGCATTAGCCTCTACCACTTCTGATGGGAGGCTGTTCCATTTATCTAGCACCGTCTCATTAAAGTAAAACTTCCATATATTGCATCTAAACCTCTGACACTCTAGTTTAAGTATATGACCTCTTGTTGTAAAAATGTCCCCCTCCTTCTATCCTGTTCTTTGTTAGAAACATTTAAATATTTAGATGTTTCTATCTCCAGTACTCTAGGGGTCTGACCAAAGATCTGTTAAGTGGCAAAACTCCCTCTTCCTGCTACTAATGCTTCTAGATTTACAACCCTACTTGCTGTTTATGATGTCAAGTCTTCAGAAATAAATATTCCCAAATCTAACTCTTTTATTCTCACTGGCAGAACAGTTTTATGTCCCAAGTGCATTATTTGACTTGTTCCACCAGGAATGTCTACCCAGTTGCATATGTTCATATCATCTGCAAAAAGACATGACTTTAGGGCCCACTACAAATTCCAGAGGTACCCCGCTAGTAACAAAACCTTCCTCCGAATATACACCATGAACTACAACTTTCTGCCTCCTATTACTCAACCATTGCCCTATCCTTCAAAACAATGCAATTTATTGTGTCAAATACCTTAGTGAAATCCAGATAGGCTTTATCCTCCCTGGTCTATTATTTTAGGTAATTTATTTTTATTTTTAGGCTCTGCGCAAGACTGCTTTTTTAATCCCGCTCCTGCTGATTTTTTGTCCAATCCCACAATGTGTGTGTTCCACTCCAGCAACATGTGTGTCTGCTCTCGCCACATATGTGGTCAATCACACCCACCTCCTTACCTGAACTGCAGATTTCCCGTGCAGTCCCGCAAGGCTGCCTTCGTGTTGCTCGCACACAGTGTCTCTTCTCTTGTGCTGCCCAAGGGGAAGCAGGAACAGTGCAGAGTCATGTGATGTGACGCAGATTCATGTGACTCCGCTGGGTTCCTTGGCGGAACAAGAGACGAGACGCTGTGTGAGAGCAACGCGAAGTCAGCCTTATGGGAGTGCGCTGGATGAATTGAACCGGCAGGTACATTGTGTGACAACCCGCATCCCGATGCAGTCCTCTACTTCTATCCTTCCTCAGAAAATCACACCAGTAGAGTCGAGCAACAACAAATGCTTCCTCTGCCATGAGTTTTCTTTTGTTACCCTTTTAAGTAGATATAGTTTTATCGATGTAGCTGTGAGAAACCTTTACAACAGACTTTTGAGATATCCCAGAACTGAGGCTACATGCTTCCTATATTATAACCCTTACATGTCCAGAACCACATGCCATTTCTAGGGACTCTCTGAGGCAGTAGAACCTGTTGATTTTGTACTTGATTAGAGTGAGTGAGCTTGTAAATCTCAGTCTTTAATTTATGAAACAGGTAGTTGCTTACAAATTAGTTATTTCAGATTCCATATTGCTCTTGGGAAAAAAGGCAAAACAAACATTGCACTGCAGTAAGTCTAATCAAAAATTCTAATCGAGGTTTCACACTTGGCTTCTAGCAAAATCTCACAAGTAAAATTAGTAATTAACTTAGTAAAATAGTTCTCCAGAATATCTCCAAATGCACTTTGAAAATGCTGCACTTGGAAAATGCTGCCCAGCTATTAATGGTGTCACACACTCAATATTCGGCACATTGTTTACATTATGCCATCATACATCACAAAGGTGTGCGAGCCTGCATTCAATTTTAAACACACAGTTTTGGACTAGAGCATTGAAGAGGCTGACTAAGAATAGAACACTTAAGTATTGAAAACTATACACGTGTGTTTTAGCCTAGGCCGACTCTCCCACATAACAAGAGGCGAATTGCCCTAGTGGGTGATCAGGCTCCATGTGGCGCCAATGCTTAAGGAGCAGGTTAAACAGGAGATCATTGATCTCCCCAACTGCACCATGTGCACTGTGCTGTGTAGCATCTATAGTTTGGAATGCCAGAATATGACATCATATACAACCAAAGTTAAAGGCACTTGTTATGCCCTCCTGGGCAACTCACACAAGTAAATTTGTTAGTTGTTTTGCAAGTGCGGGGGCATGCAACTGAAGTTGAAGCTGATAAGTTAACCCAACTTCTTAGTAACTACTCCCCCAAGGGCTTTTTCATTATCCATCACCCACCATGCATGGGGTGGGGAGAAGAAGGAGGAGCAATTGTTGCCCCTCTTCATTAGTAGGGGGTCACGGACACCCCTATTTCTTTTTTGTAATTTAATTATACTTATTGTAGCAGAGGGGTTAGAGGGACTCCTGTCCTGGATTCTCGTATACTCCAGATCTATGTAAACTGTACTCTCCATATGCTCCACCCCATACTCCCCTTGGGGCTACATATCATACCAAACCCTGCCTTCAGCAACCACACCCTGCACCTTATCACAAAATGTTTTAGCTCAATATTAGAACAAGTAAACTTTAATGGTGATTTGACACATGGTTATCAAAGGCTTTTGAAGTTTGGTCTATGTTACTGTTTAAGAAGGGTTTTGAAACATCCACAATGTTTGGCCACAATCATGCAGAATAATTCAAAAGACAAAAAAGGATTAATGTTCCATTTTGTACTTGCTCTGTCCAAAATGTGAAATTGGCAATTATCATCTTCAGAATACAAAAGTAGATAATAGTATGTAAGTTTTCCATCTGTTATGATGTTCATTTTGTAATAGAAAATGCATTTACAAACATAGTAGTAATTGATAGATGCTTGTTTTGGAGAGGACATTAATCATGTTTATGCAAAAGTGCATTTTACGTTTTAATAAAAATAAAGACTACTTCTGTATATTCCCCTATAAGAAATGAAACATAAAATTCTGGATGTCTCCACCACATGAGCCACATGTTTTACTGTTGTTCAAATGCTAATTATGAAACAGGAGGTTTTCATGATAATTTTAAAAAATCCATATCTTACTCCCCATGGGCAGACTCTGTTTAAATTCATGACAATGCTCAATTTTTTTTTCAAAAGGACAAAATGATCATTTTTAAATTCAACTTTTTATGATAAAAATGTTCTAGTGACGCAGAATTTCTCATTTAATGATTCGGTAGAGATGAAAAAGTACAGAACATATAAAATTGTTAAACATTCTAAAGCTTCTTTTAACTAAACCAGAATCGGTAAGCTTGAAAGCTTTTCTGATAATACTCTCTTTTTGATGACCTTTCGAATGTATACTAAGGGAACAATGCTACAGACTTAATAACCATTCTGTCTCATTAGCATTTATTTTGACCTCAAGGCGGATTTCACAGCCTACAGGGGAAATTCCTTCCTGTTAATTAGTTCTCTTTGGTACCAGTCCAAGGGAAATAATAAATTTCACCTTGTTTAAATGCTGTTTTTACCCCAAAAGATTGTGATATCATTGTCACTTTTTGTCTGAGAACCATGATGTTCATGAAGAAGGAGGTTAAAGAGGAAATCCCACCAAATATGGACTTATTTTTGTATCAAGCATTAAGTATGTAATACATATTTAATGCTCTGTCTAAAACTATGAACAATAACTATTGACTTTATCACTTACCATTATGTTTTACATGAGTACTAACGCAGCCATGGTCTTCTTCTATTTTTGAAGCCTCCTAAAACCAAAAACACTGCATCGATTATGCATAAAAAAAGAGGACAAAAGTAGCATCCAACACCTTGAGCCAAACCACTGATCGTTCGACAATATTTGGTTTTATGTATGGGGAACTGATCATCATGGCTAGCACCTCCCTTTGAAGTCCAGAGTAAAATCTATACATTGAGGGCTTGGATCTTCAAACTTGTAGATAGCAGGTTGCAAAATTACCCAAAAAGCAATATCTGCTATCTTGCCCTGTCTAACAAACATGTAACCAAAGAGACTAAGCTTATGAATCACTGATAGAATTAAAAAGAAGAACTTTTATTTTTGCAAGCGACCATATTATAGCCTTAATATCACTAATTTGTGGTCATCTTAGCATCTTTACGTGTTCCTTCATAAACGTCTCAATGCTGTCATGGCAGATGGTATATGAACTTGACCCCTTCATTTTTGGCATTTAAAAAGGAAAGACATACTTGATTATTACAAAGTATATTTTTTTGTTTAGTCAGCAGCCTGGTTTTAATGAACTGCTATTGATAATTTGCAAGCTCTTTTATCATCGGGATAGAATTCTGATGAGCTATTTCATAATATACATATATTTCATATGGGAGGTAATTTCTCATGACTCAGAAGCGTAGTAGAAATAATTTCTACATTGTTACTCAATATGCTTAAATATTAGAGACTAAATAAATAGCTGCTGGTCACGAAGGATAATAATTAATCCATTCTTCATAAAAACTGAAGTAGCTGTTTGGAATGTTAAATGACTAAATCTTTGATGATGATATGTAATCAGATTTTATCCATTTCCCTCAGCTTGGCATTTTCTGGGCAAATTGCTGCATGCCACGTTTAATTTGTGGTTTAGTTTTTATGTTTAGAATATGAAATTAAGGACATTATTTAGAAGTCCAACTTTAGTCCCTTCAGAGAAAAATATACTTGAGTTTTTTTACCCATGCAAAGTAAACTATATCATGTCATCATTTTCTAAAAATGTTTTTTTTTGGTTTTATGACTATTTTACATCAGTTTTTTTCCATTTCCAAACCAGATTTAATCATCTTCTTGCATCCTGCAAAATATAAATAAATAAAAATGTGTGAACACCCACCAAGCTTTTTTACCGTATTTGCTGAATGCCTTATCCATGTACTATGGAAAGAAAAAATGTTATCACCATGAAAACATAGGCTATAAATATGTGTCAGGTACGTACCCTGCTGCCTTGCAGGCTGTTGCCCACACCTCTTCAGGTGTACCTGAATGAAAAGATAGGAGATAGAAGTTGAAGAAAATGCGGTAGCAGACGTGGTTGACAGAGTAGGTAGGGAAACATGTGAGTGTGAGAGCATGACTGAACATGAATGAGAGTGTGAGAGCGTGACTGAACAGGAATGAGAGTGTGAGAGTGAATGATAGTGAATGTGGGCACCGGGCAACAATTTATGTTCCAGAATAAAAATGCCTCCCGATTTGTGTCAGTACCAAATGGGCAGGGAACGTAATGTGTTGCATATTATGGCTGAAGCCTCTCTTTAAGGTTTTGGGATACAAAGATTATCATTTATAATGCTAAAATATACAATACAACAACATCCAACACTTTTAAACAGTTCTAGAATAAATCTATTACTGTCATACATCCTAAATCTATAAAAAGATGAATTGTACTTACTGTACCTATGAGAAATATTCCTGAAGTTAGCTGTGAATGGGAATGCTGATTACATTACATATTTCAATCACCTCTTAATTCAGCACAGCAGCTACATATCATTAGGTATTTTTCACATTGTAGTCTAAGACAATATGAAATGTATGACCCTTCAACCAGCTTTCAGAAATAATCTCAGTGTGCTGTTGGTTGTGGAAAACACAAAATTGCATTTAAATCGTGTGTTTTGATAGATACGATATGGTACATTATCTGGTTTTCACTAATTGTAATTTTGAACAGAGCTAAATCAGACATCAAAAGCAACTGTGTGTACAGAGTTCTGTTGTAATAATTGCATTGTTATATCAATTATATTGGTGTTGCATGACTGTATTCTGTTTTGGTCCAATTCTACAAGGGTGCCAGAGTGCATGATTTCTTTGGTGCCCCCTACCACTAGCCTCTGCCCCCACACAAACAACACGCTCCATGTCATTATTGTGATTCATGGCTGTAGAACACTGGGATACACTTATAACCATCAAATGTTCTGAAAGCCAAAACAAATGCTCTGCATATATATATATATACTTAATTGTACCTCTTAGCCATCCCTTAAATATATTCTCTCTTTAGTAGGTGCACTGCTACAAATCCCGATGATACATTATCCCGATGAATGACACCTGCCATAAAACCCTGTTTCTTTAAGTGTTATATTTTTTTATACCACTTAAGTGATTTATATTGAGAAATTGGAAGGGGTACTCTCTGGTCAGAGAGAGATCCAATATGCACATTTTTACACTCCTAGATTAAAAATGCCACTTGCTTGATATGAAATATTAAATACATGGCATATCATCCCTTTTGTTGAAGCAGTTACTTGGCTGCACCTTGTCCTCCCATACTCACTCACTTACCTTTTTTTATTGCAGTGAGTAAAATACTTTCATATTCCCTTTTTCATTTAAACCCATTCTAGTACAATACATGCCAAAAAATATGCTTTCTATAATGATGTCTTATTGAAAGCAATATTTGATTTATTAAACTGCAGAGGGAACAGGGTTTAGCATTAGCTGTCAGTATTTGAATAACAGACCTATCAATCATTTGTACAAATACAAAAACCACAAACAATTCCCTTCTAGAACCTTTCACTTGTTCTGGATGATGCTCGGGGATATTGTTTTAATGTATCTATTCTGCGAGGTCTGTTCTGATGATGATAATCAGAATCATTTCATTTTGTAACTGGTTATGGAAAAAGAGAAATGTTTTCTAGGGTAGCGCATAATGATTACAAATTATAAATATATTTATTCTGCAACTGTTTTGAATCTGAATTCAGCTAATAGTTTGGGCATTTATAAAATCCAATTTTGCGGTCTTTTATCACATTTACTCTCTTGTAGCCATTGCCCTTACAAAGCATCTGCCATTTTTCCTAAATCTTACCAGCCCTAGAGCCAATCACTCCTAAGGCAAGAACACACTCTGGCTCATTAACCCCTTGACTGCTAACGACGGCATGGTGCCGTCGCTAGCAGTCCCAGTCAGGTGCTAACGACGGCACCATGCCGTCGCTAGCACTATCTTACCTTGATGGAGGTCTGTGGACCCCCATCATCCCCTATCCCGGCGATCTGCCCCTCAACCTGAAGGGCATCACTGGGACCACCCGATCCGGCCGGTGACGTCGCGCGTAATGACGCGATGACGTCACCGCGCAACTTTATTTAAAACTGACAATTGTCAGTTAAAGCGGTATGGGGGCATGCTGCTTAGATGCCTGTATCTCAGGCATCTAAGCAGCTACAGACCCCCAACATATACCGTTGGAAAGGTAATCGCCTCACCTTTCCAACGGTATAATGTTTGTAAAAAAAGAATAAAAAGTATTATGTTAAAAAAATAAAAATGTACACAAAAAGTAAAAAAAATGATTTGGGGGTCTCTAAAGGCAGATAAATAAAGATCAAAATTGCCTAGAGACCCCCAAATTAAATTATCTAAACATAAACTGGTTTAACTTTAAAAAAAAAAAAGTTTAAGTATTCTAGCTAAATGATCACTGTGGTAGCCAATGTTACCACAGTGATCATATAGCTATAAAAAGTCACATTCCCTTTTTAAAAATGGCCGATACAAAATTTTAACCCCATGATCCCTTTGATCATGGGGTTAAATAATGATGAACTGCAAATATTATTAAAATCAGCCATTTAGCCTGTAGTACATAAGTTAACCATGTCATCCCTGGAGCCCCTTGCATTTTTACTGCAAAACTTATTTTTGCTGTAAAAGTGATTTTTTTTTCTCCCTTTACGATCATTTCTTTGGGATTGTAAGGGGGAAGAATGGTGTGTGTGCTTCTCTGAGTGAATGTATGGAAAGTATGGTGTGTGCTTCTGCGAGTGAATGGAGATATGAAAAGCGTGTGAATGGTCAGTAAATAGGGTTGTAGCCTTGACGTGGTATTACTGCTCACGTAAGAAGTTAAATTATGGCACAAAAAGTACATATTTTCAAAAACTACACCCCTTGGCGCATCAAATGAGGGGCTGCATGTGTTTCTAGTACAAACCTGGTGTGCGCAAGACACAAATGAACATGTCGCTATGGTTAGAAAAAACATATTTTCTAGCCAAAGCGACACATTCCATCGTTATTTGTGAACTCAACTTTTGTCCTAGAAATACATGTAACCCCCCATTTGAAGCTCCAAGGGGTGTAGTTTCTTGAAATGTGTACTTTATGTACCCTAATTTAACTTCCCAGATGTCTAGACCGCTTTATCTTCAGATATGGCAGATTTCAGAATCTTGTTAAAAATTGTCTTAAAACATTTAGGGGTGATGCCTGCAATTAGACAGCTCTAAGCAGCTGGGAAGTTAAATTATGGTACAAAAAGTATACATTTGCAGAAACTACACCCCTTGGCGCATCAAATGAGGGGCTGCATGTGTTTCTAGGACAAACCTGGAGTGCGCAAGACATAAATGAACTTGTCGCTTTTAATTTTATTTTTTTTTATTTTTATTAGTGTGATATTCACTTATTTGTTGTGCACGGCAGATTTGTGATACAAATACAAATAAGACCTCATTTGCTGCGGCTGGGGGTGTAGTTTCTAAAAATATATAGTTTTTGTGGCATATTTTAACATCCCGGGCAGCTAGAGCTGTTTAATAGACAGCGGCCATGCATTAAATTTAAAGATGTATTTTGTGATAGTCTAGTAAATGTAACTTTTAGCAATAAAATATTAGAAAAACACAGTCTACTGTTCTCAATGTCTGTTTATTTTAGACCGGTTACCTACTACAAATATTTAGCAACACAGCTTTTGATATTAGGGTTTAGAAAAATAACATTACAAACTAGTTTTTATTGAGTTGGAAGTGAAAAATTACACTTTTATTTCCATTTTTGGCTGTATTTTGCAAACCTAATGAGACGTACACATATAAAAATGGTATATTTGGAATCTGCAGGGTGTGCTGAAAAAAACAATATATGGTTTGTATGGTTTATTCCCAAGAAATTGACTTTGAAACACGTTTAAACGTGAGATGTACCAAAATGCCGAAAACCAGCTTAGCACCAGGGTGGGAAATGGCTTAGCAGCCAAGGGGTTAATATCTTTCCAAAATAAAACACCGGTCAATGAAATTTGTGATCCTGCCGTGAGAGTAAAAAATCATACCGTGATCTAGCCGGCAGCTGCATGTAAGTCATCCCCAGTCTGGCCCTGTGAAGCGTAATAAAACGATAGATTCTTTGAAGTAAACCAGTCCATCACATTTTGGGTAAATACGGCAAATAATTTGACTCATCTATAAAATAAGTCTAAGCTATAGGTAACCAAAGTACTAAAAAGACAATGCCCTGTTGATCTTTGAGAAGCTGAGATCTGTCAGAAAAGGTCACAAAATGTTACAAAATCTACATAATAACAATAAATAAATCTAAAATGGAATCAATGGAATTTCCTCAGCAAGTTAAAGTGACATTATTGTGATTTTGCTTTTAGATACGGTAGCCATTTAGCGAATTGAGTGATGTTTCGCTCTGAAAACACACCATGCACTGAAACCTGATAGGAGTTGTCCAGCACAATGAAACGGTGGTTAAAAAGAGTTAGGCAGGCACTTTTGCAGGTCAGGGATTATATTGGACTGATAGATTTTAATTCAAAATACATTTCTCTTCCTTTAAAGTGATAAAGTAGCATTTTAAGAGCTAAAGATGTGAAATCAATGATTTAGAGCATTTAATTAAAGTCTATCAAGAAGTGTTTCCTAAAAGAGTTATCCAGTTGTTGGACCAATTTGGTTTTCGGTTTCATCTGAAGTACCAAATCTTTTTCAAAATGAAAAATAGCACAAGTGATTTTAATCAAGGCATTTCCGACACACCGTGATGGCGTCTCAACATCTCTACGAGAAAAATTAACTTGCTTATTTTATGAAACTTTATGACATGAAATGAGACATCATTATCTCAGTTGTCCTAACTTTCCCTCTAGAAACATGACTTTATATATTTAAATACTGTCAGTCTCTTGTCTGTTCCAGTTTGTTATATTGTATTCAAATATGCATGATAGTGTCCTTGAAATATGGCAGTATATATCAAGTATTGCTTTATAATAAATTACCTCACCTCAAAAGTAAGCAATACATATAAGTATTTACACTGAAAGGGATTATATATCATTAAAACTTAAACAATATTTTATTTTTGTTGAATTCTGGTTTCAAATACATTGTCCTTGATCCTCCATACCATTAAGGACTGGGTTGGTTTATAGTTTATGTACCTTCTGGACCATAGAGTTTTAGACTCTATTTTTAGAGTTTTTACATGTGTTTACTTTCCGCTAATGGATGGTTGGCCAGCAATCACATTGTGATGCTATTACAGATCTTTAAATATATAATTAAAATACATTACACACAGAACACATAATACAAGCTAATGTATTTAACTTATTTTAACACAATAAACCTTACTCAGCCCAGTGTTTATACATGGTTGAGCTTGTTAAAATTCTTAAACAGTCTTAATACATTAACTCATTAACTTCCCTCGTAGAGGAAGTCACAGAAAAGAAAAACATTTGTTTGAATAAATGAATTATAAAATAAGAAAATGTTTCTAATAGTAAAGATAAGCATTTGTGAAAGTGAACAGGGTTGAACAAAGAGTGACACTAAGGCACTTTCAGTATATTTCTGAATATATTATATTATATTGTCTCGTTGTATAAATGTAGATTCAGAAATATCCAATATTAGCTTTCCTCCTTCTCAATATTTTAATGCCTTTTAATCCCCCATTTTTTCATGTTTTAAACTAAACAGAGACAGAAATGCCATGGTATATTTCTGTAATATACTCTCTAGGTGTGAATAGGTACAGTCTCTACTAAATGCTCTGTTATGGTCTATAATTCTTCATATATGATCTTTCAGATACAAGTCAGACTTCAAGCACACAACATGGATTTAACTATATAAGTAACACTACAGCTGCTCAATTGATATATAAGTATTTTTTCAAACACAATTGAAGAATGAATGAAACAATAAAGTAGTGACTTGTGGCTTAAATGTTCAGTGTACATCATATAACGGGAGTTGTATTTGGTTAGAGGGATTGCTTTTTCCCCTCAAAGATATTAGTTGTAATTTAAAATACAACTTAACAACATCTCCTATATTGATTTAGGGTGACAATGCACATCTCAAACTTAACTGGCTACGTTTCTCATCTGATGGTGTAAGATGTACTCTGACAGTGGGAGTTGAAGCCCTTTAGCTGTAAAATGGACAGCTATAGAAAATTAGGTGTGTTTCAATAGATGTACATTGAGATTGATTTGATGATCTCTCTTATAATTGCTGTTAACAGTGGTTGACAATGCATGCTTTGCAGACTAATCCTGATCCAGCAAGCATGTGTTCTACACTAAGAAGGTTAAAACAGCTACATTGAAATCACTTTATAGCAAGTGATAAAATGTGTTGTGCAGAGTATTAGAAAGACGTAAATGGATACATTTTCTAAAGGCATTTAATGCATAGTAGATAGGTAAACCTTCCCAAGAAGCAAAAAAAGGGAACTATTTTATTCCAGATTATTCTCACTCCTGATTTGACCTTCCGCAGTTTTGTTCTGAAAAAAAAGTGGATCACCTATGCATATTAAAACAAACTGGTACACAACAAGAAGAGGGCCCTACTCTTGTGAGCTTGTAGAACTATCCAATCTTGGAAGATAGGTTTTCTGGGACTGGTCCTTCATAATGTAAAGTGAAATCACTAAGATGAGCTCTTTCTGTTCTGAAATAGCTAAATAGCTCAACCATGGTGTTAAGAACCCAAGGCATAGCCCTTAGAGTGACATCTCACAAGTGGTAGCTTACAGTTTGACTACACTTTGGAAATAAATGAACAAATGCATACCATGGCTGTAGTAAGCATCGAGCTAGAAAATATAAGTTAGGAAAAACAGGACATTAAATAACAAATGTAGATGGTTTTCAGTGCTAGATTCAAATTTAGATTTTATGTTAAATGTGACAATTTGCCATTAGTATGAATAGGTGAGGATTTTTACATGTGCCCAAGCCTATTTTATAAACTGTAACACCAGGTTTGCTTGAATTTAAATCCCCCACAGTGTTCAAAGGAATTCAAATGTGACCTCATCATAAATTAAAAGAAGGGCTGTTGAAAGCAGGGTTGCTAGGTCAGACATTAAATACTGGAAGTTTAGGAATAACCACCACAGAGACCTCTATTATCAATTAATGAATTCCCTTAATTTACACAAATGACAACTTTTACATACTGTTATAGCAACCGGCATCATGCAGAGGTTACAAACAAACTGCCCTGAATAGGTGACCAAGCACCGGTAATTGTGGGGTTCCTTGATAAGTACAACATTTATTTTAAACCAATAAACACTTTATTTCATTAAAAACATAGTTAATTTGTTAACAAATTACTGTTACATTTCTTTAGAAATACTTAATCTTGTTAAATGCTAACATAATAAATTCTCAGGAATGAATGTTTGCAGAAAACATGGAACTAGTATAAAAACAGCTCAGCTAAGGTTTAATTTATTTATTTTTAAATGGAGAGGCAAATATTGCAATAAATACACGCACATACAACAGTCAGTACACACTGTTCATTAGTCTGCCTGTGGCTCAATAAAATTAAAGTTCATATTTTACTTCTGTATGTAATTTTGATTTTCTTTCTGCTTATAAGGTATTTTGCAACTTTTAGTGAAATGTCTCTGTATCTTAATCACGATACAGGCAGTGATAAAGTACTTTAAAGATATTTAAAATGCAGCGTGTACCTGAACGCCTATCCCTTGGCATCTTCTGTGGTTTAATTATTTACTTACGTTGATGTTAGAGGGCAGCACATTTATATTGCTGTTATAGCTTGTGAATTACAGATTTCAGACGCTGTGTTCTCGAAAACACCTTAATGCATGCATAAGTGGAGGACTTTTCCTTTTAACATGGATTTTTATATTATTTGTGCCCACAATTTCCATAGTGCTATTACAATAGGGAATATACCAAATCAACGATAACACTAAATCTTTTAGTAAACTAAATTAATAACAAATTGAACACACATTGAGATATACTTGTTCAGAAGGAGAAGAGGGTCCTGCCCTTGTGAGCTTACAGTCTATTTGGGAGTTGAAGGGGAAATGAGACAGAAAGTGTGGGACTGCTTGGCCATGGTGATTTGATTGTGGTGAAGGTTGTGAGAAACTTTTTTTAGGATCTAGGGTATGGGTACAAAGAGGATAGGTTGTATGCTTCTCTCAACAAGTGGTTATTTTGTGCTCTTGAAAGTTAAGCTAAATATGGGAGAACCTTAAAGAATGAGTGGTAGGGGACAGATGTGCCATAGTGTTGGAAGGTCAGGTGGAAGATGCCCAATGTGTGAGAAGGCCAGGTTTGGGGTACCAAAGAGAATCCCCCAAAAAGTTGTTAGAAACAGGCAGAGATCGAGGGCAGGCAGCTAGGTTCACAATAGTAGATCAACCAAAATAGGTCAAAATCAGTAGATAGAGAGTGAGTCACAATTATTATTTATTGTTTTATAAAACGCCATCTAATTCCATAGCGCTGTACAATGGATATACAGGACACAACAAGTAGTATGTAACATAACAATATAACTTACAGAAACAACAGGTGAGGAAGGTGGCTACAGGCTAGGGGAGGTTGTAAATGGAAAGTTTCCATGTTTCTATTTTAATTTCAAAATTATTAGAAAAACTTTAGAGGATGGGTTGGGAGGTGCTGGGGGAGAGAGGAGAAAATAAATGCAAATAATCTGCAAAGCCCTTGATACTCAATTTTGACCCATGAAATGGGGCCACTTCAAGTAAAAACCTCACGGTTTGATTAATAAGATGGCAATTCTTAGGAACTTTTGACTTGTGTTTATTTTAAATGCCATTATATTCAAGTTTTCATAATAGTTATCTTAAAGTACACTTTCCATTATTTTATGGAATTAACAAAAATACATTTGTCATACACTGAGAATTTGAATGATGTGGTAAATGTGTGATGATTGTGTCTCCATGTCAACTAACGAGGAATATGTTGCCTATTCTTTTGATATTATATTTAAAGAATAAGAAGAATATGAAATGTTCAGGTTAGCTGAGCAAAAATTGATGAATGTGAGTTCTTCTGGGACAGTTAATCCATAATAAATGATTATCCAGTGCAGTTATTATCTCTTCTCAAATACAAGCATTACCGGCAATGAATTTCACATAAGCCTTTTCAGGAGTCAGGACATATTAACAGATGTAAAAATGATGATGTTCACGATGATAGCTAGTTAAACATGCATGAAGTAGTATTAGTATAAGTAAACAACGTTATAAAAAATTGATTTACCTTTCATTCCTTATACATTGACACTAAAGGGTTTCCCAGATGTACTTAAAAACACAACAGTGCGGGGAACTCTCCTCTCTGACATCCGGGGAAGGTCTGCGCGATGGACGCAGGCAACCCCCGCTGCTAACTGCACCTCCTTCTGGCTGCAGCGGAAGTTGCCCACGCGAGTCACGTAGATGTCTACCCGCTGCCCCGGCTACACATCAGGGAGTCAGAAGCATTTGCTCTAAAACTTGTCTTATAATCAAGCAAATATGGTGTATCCTTAATCGTGGTACCTTTCCTAAAGATGACCATACCTTTCCCTAGTAAAATATTCTTCATGGGACAACTTCCTTTTAGAATTTGCCAATGTTTATTAAGAATTTACAAATACAACAAACCCCCTCATTGTATTTGGTATTCATTTCACTTCATTAGGTTTTTTTGTACTCAGGATCAGGTGGTTTTTAACAAGCTAAAGTGTATAAAACCAAAACACTTGTGAGAAAAAATGGTTCTATCTGAAGAGCTCGGAGAATTTGAGTGTGGTACTGTGATAGGATGCCACCTTTTCAAGTTAGTTAACAGTAACACGGATGTTAATTGCAGTGTTTTGTCCATGTGACGGGACGCCCTGTACCCTGACTGGGTACTCCCACCAAACGTTGCTTCCTCTTGCCGGGACACCAACAATTAACCAACAGCTGCACGCAGCCCTGTTGTCGGTACTTCAGCTGGGGCTAAGGGATTTTCTGGGTCGGCCTGCCGCTGGGGAGGGAGGACCGCTTTCCCCGCTCCTATCTGTCGCTGGGGAGGAAGGACGATATCCTTAGCTCCCACCATTGGGATCTGCAGCTGGGGAGGGAGGACCGCTTCCTCTGCTCCCGGACTGGTAAGCTGCCGCTGGGGAGACTGACCGGCTGCGCCATCTCCCGGGTCCTCACTCAGCCACTGGGAGGGATGCCGTCTGCACCCCCCTGCCTGGTGCTCCTTCTGCCTCTGGGGAGATGGGGCGGCTGCCGCATCTCCCTGGATATCTGCCAGCCGTTGGGGAGGAGAGACGATACCCTCAGCTCCCTCAATTTGGATGTGCCACTAGGGAGGGAGGACCGGTTCCTCTGCTCCTGGACTCGGGCGCTGCCGCTGGGGAGACTGGGCAGCTGTGCCATCTCACGAGTACGCAAACAGCCACTGGGGAGTGATGCCTAAAGGGATGGAAATGGTCAGCAACAATGGTCAGGTAGGCTGCCTCATTTAAACGATGCTCAATTAATATTAAAGGGCCCAAAGTGTGCTAAGAAAATGTCCCCCACACCATTACACCACCAGCCTGAACCGTTAATACAAGACAGGATGGATCCATGCTTTAATGTTTGACCCTTTCAAGTCTGACCCTGCCATCTGAATGTCGCAGCTGGAATCGAGACTCATCAGACGAGGCAACGTTCTTCCAGTCTTCCATTGTCCAATTTTGGTGAGCCTGTACAAATTGTAACCCTAGTTTCCTGTTCAGTGGCACTCGGTCTGGTCTTCTGCTGCTGTAGCCCATTTGCTTCAAGGTTCGATGTGTTGTGCGTTCAGAGATGGTATTCTGCATACCTTGGTTGTAATGAGTGATTATTTGAGTTGCTGTTACCTTTCTGTTATTTCAAACCAATCTGCCCATTCTCTTCTGATCTCTGACATCAACAAGGCATTTTCGTCCACACAACTGCCACTAACTGGATATTTTCTCTTTTCAGATCTTTCTCTTTAAACCATAGATATGGTTGTGCGTGAAAATCCCAGTAGATCAGCAGTTTCTGAAATACTCAGACCAGCCCATCGGGCACCAACAACCATGCCACGTTCAATGTCACTTAAATCTTCTTTCTTCCCCATTCTGATGCTCGGTTTGAACTTCAGCAAGTTGTCTTGACTACGTCTACATGCCCAAATGCATTGAGTTGCTGCCATGTGATTGGCTGATAAACTATTGTGTTAACAAGCAATTGAACAGTAGTACCTAATAAAGTGGCGAGTGAGTGTATATTAAAACATATTAATAAAGACTCACCTACTAGATTTACCTTTATGCTTCTCTCTTGGTGTAAGTATAAAAATTGATTAGTAGTTTTATTTTATATTTGTAAGTGTTAGCAGCCATCTAATGCACCAAGTGATTGTTCATTTGGTAGAGGAGTGGTGAAAGGCAGATAAACTACAGACTGCACATGATTGATCACCTCTTTGTTGCAGGGAAACTGCATAATATAAGATTGCAAAACATGATTTCTGCAAAACCAACTACACTCGAGATGGATGAAGTATAAATAAATATCTTATTCTAACCACAACATCTTTGAATACAGATGTAAAGAATAAAGTCCCCACTTTAAAACCTTTTTATTTTATTTTTTTATTTTTATAGCTGTGTTCTAGGGATTCTTGTAGAATTTTCCTAATAGGATTTCCAAAAAAAGTTCATTTTTGCTTTCTAGGCATGATGGTGTTATGTAAGATGATATTTTTTTAAAAAATAGGGCTATCATGTACACTTAGGAAATTAAATAGTCTTCTGGTTTAATTATTTAGTTTTGGGGTAATGTTGAAAAAAAAACCCATAAAAAAACCTACTTACACCCCTACATCTAACTTTCCCGGAGAGGTGATGTCCATCCAAGCATCCTTTGGGTACCACACAAAATACTCCACTTAAAAACCTGTTTCTTCTGTAAGAAAGCTAAATTGACAATAGAAATGCTTTTCTTTTTGTTTTATCCATCTCAATTGAGGTTTCATTAGTTTAAGCAATCTCCCATTTGCAGATATTTCATATTTCCTCCAATGCTAAATATACGCCTGGCATTTCTGAATGACAACAATTAGATTGCCTGAAACTCGACTCACCTGATTGATATGCAAATTTACTGACATTAATGAAAGGAATCGGAAGGGAAAAAAAATAGTTTATGCATAAATCCTGATTAACATTCCTTCTTGATTTATGAAAAAATAATTGGATCTGACCAATCGTTATAAAATATAAAAGTGAGACATTGTTATGTGAACTTTAAAAGTGATCCGCATTATGCGTGATATAACTGTTCCATCTTGTACAAGATTATTCAATTAAATCATAAAATACATTAATACTTGATGAACTAAGGAATAGAATTCGATTATACCATGGTGTGACCTAGAAAAGAATCAGGTCTAGTTTATCAAATACTGCACCAGCTCAGCTGAACTCAACTTGTTACTCATATCATTAACACATTAGTAATGTCAAAAGGTTTTTTCAAGCTATACCAGAGTGCTTCCTTCTTCCAGGCACTTTGCAATCTCCTGGGGGCTTATTACAAGAGTAGCAACGTCTAATAGAAAGTAATAAAAAGTGAAGTTTCTCAGAACAGAACTTTATAAGATGAGTTAATTCCTGGAATTACTCCATTAAGAATAATGAGACTGACTTAAAATATTTCTATAATCCCAGCAGCAAGTGACCTAGATACCTAAGATTGTCACAGCGATGTGACGATTTCTACATGGTGCAGTTATATTAAAATAGAAAGCGGATTAAAAATAGTTAAAGCAAGTTAACCGTCAAACTAATTACGTGTTAATTTCAAAATATCTATTTAAACATGTGTCTACAATATTGATCGATCTATTTATCTATCTCGCAGGGCTACAGCAGCCTTAGGCATCTAGAACCTCTCCAAATAACATTATTTTTTTCCAATTTACACTTGGAATTTATTATATACTCGCTCATTTCAGTACACTAGAGGGCCCAAAGACTATGCCTCTGTATAATGGGGTCTAGATTTTCACAACCTGCATTATTATTATTATTATTATATTAATCATTCTTGTCTGTAGATAGATGTAGGTTTTCCAACAGTATTAAATATAGAGTTAATATTTATTCTGCTACCCTTCTTATAGTTCTAATTTGTCTCAAAAATTCTTTGTTAGACATGTAGTAGTTTAAGTTGTTTATGATAGTTTGTATTTATCAGGTGACTTTGTGGACCAGTTTTTATAAAAGCAGCATTTTGTTAACATAAAGCTTTGCATTCTGCCACCACCTCTGTACATGTATGTTCATTAGGTACCTAATTTTCCAGGTCGAGTTTCACAGCTAATACTGCAGGTTTTACCATTGACCTAGTCAATAAAGGATTACCGTTCTGCAATCAAATATAATAACATCCTTCAATTATTCATCTTTTTTTTATTTTTTTACTTTTGTTCCTTGTCATATTAATAAATTTAACAAACCACGTTACATTGCAAGAGAGTAAAAGTCTACAACATTAAGCTTGACAATAAACAAAATGAATAGGGCATACTGGTACAGATGGAGGAGACACTCTTATGAATTTACAATCTATTAGGGGTTTAAGGGGGAAATAAGAGTGAAGGTGAGGGATTGCTTGCTTTGCTTGCGGCAGAGTCAGTGGCCCAGTGATCTCAAAGGTTTCTTTCAGGATGTAAGTTGTGAGAATTAATTGATTCATTGACACTATATCAACACATATAAAGACATACTGGTATAAATGGAGCAGAGGTCACTAACTTGCAAGCTTTAACCTATCAGGAAGTTGAGGGGGTATGAGACATAACATTAACAGTTTGACAGCAAAATAACGTAACAGTTCAAATAGCATATTACCATTTTTATATCTGTAACTAAATATATGAAATGGAAAAAGCTGAGATATTTATTTAGCTTTTAAGATTTGCTTATTCCTAGTGATGGTTTAAGCATTGTGGGTATTTTTATTCGTGTAGTTTTATTTGGATGCACACCATATATGAAAATTCCCAAAGGTTCCACACATTGTTAAGCTTATTGATTGGATTCCATGAGTTCTTTGAATACCTATTTTTTTCCCTTATGTTTCAGAAGATATGCTTTGAGATCCCATTTCTCTAGAGTAGTAGGTTTTCAATCAGGTTGCATGATGCCACCTCTCAAAGCCAAATGCTATCTATAGTAAGACACTGCTCTGCAACATGTCATACGTCTCTGAGTGTGAGTGTGAGTTATCATGTGTAAATGCCTGTAAGTGTGTTTACATATGTGTGCAAGAGTGTGTGTTGTAAGGGGGGCAAGGAGCAATGATGGCACAGACAAACAGTTTATGGGCAATGATGCCACAGATAAGCTGTTTGGGGGCACTGACAAGCTGAGGGGAAAGATGGCATAGGCAGGTTTTTTGAGGTTGAGGGGGCCATGTGTTTCTAGTTAAACCCCTGGTTGGATAATTAGTATGCAGTTTGGCTATTGTGGTATTTAAAATAAGCACCAACTAAATGCTTATCCATCTATTTTATTTCAATTAATAGTACTGGAAAGCCTTAGAACATTGGGAATATTGATAATGCACAATTTTTCAGTGGGTGGTTATAAGTTAAGTTTCTCTATCACCAAAATGAATTTTCTTAATAATGTATCACTGTTGCACAAATGCCACTGTATACTATAATTTCAACAAATAAACACTAAGATTTGTTATGAAGAAAACCAGTTATAATCACTTTATTGACAAAACCTGGATGAAGAAAAATGTGTTATGCAATGTAATTTTTCAATTTATCATTTAATGGATGACAGATTACTTTGCACTATGTAAAAATAAATGTTTTGGAAATACAGCAAAACTAATGAGTCCTATTAAGAGTGCTTACCGTTTTTCACATACTGGAACATATGTCATATGTCTCAACTCAGTTCGCTCGAACTGATCTTTTCTCTAGGGAAGACCGTTATCAGAATCATATGGGAGGGCTACAATGTACTTTATAAAAGAAAAACAGAAAAAGGTTTATGTTTTTCATAATTAGATTTTCTGGGTGACAAATGACTGTAAAATTGGAATGGTAAAACAATACGACTAGTAGACCAAACTCCAAAAATGTACAAGCTCTTCACTTTCAGTTATGATCACACGGTTTATTATCAAAAGGTGAATTTGGGTCAGTTGTACTGTGCTTAATTAGTTGCTCTTGTAGAGGCCCTCCAGCAGAAAGGGTCTTCCTGCCAAATGGAATGAAGAATGGACTAAATTCAATTGTCGGAGATAAATCTATCACGCATAAATAAAAGCAACCCTTACATAGACAGCTATGAAAAAAAAATGACAAAAAGATTCCTACACCGGTATCATGAATATACGTTTGCATTACACATTTTCCCATTGCAATCTATGGGGGATTTCTAATAAATTAATTGCAGTAGATTTGCCTCCCATAACTATGTCTCTACATATTTATGCATCTGCGAAAGGTGGAACCTCCCTCGCTGCCCCCGGCATCAGAGGACCAAGTTACATCAGTGAGCTTTCAGACCATGTCAGCTTCGAGGTCAATGGCAACTGAACGCTGGTGAACCAGTTCCAATGCCATAAGTAATTTATCACATTTTGACTTTGAACCACCCAAGTGGTTCTGATTTTTATCAAACAATCTCAGTAGGTCAATTTTAGGGTTTAACGAACTTCTAAGTTGCGTGTAATTTTAACTTAATCTTTCTATGATACTAAAAGTTATTTGACGAATTTCATATTGGTGTACAATTATTCTACAAATTCTGGAGAAGACAATATCGGTGACTTTACACAATGGATTTTGATTATAATTGTAACTAACACAATACAAAGTTGTAAATGCCATTTTTCATAAGCTGACTGGCAAGTCCTCCTTGGATAGATGCCTTCTGATTTAGCATCCAAGAAGAAAATATGCCTCTAAATGCCCATTAGTTTGTCTCTCTGTAAGTTTATTATGCTCACACAGCTCAGAAGAGAAAACAAATGAAATGATATTAAATGCATTAATCAAAGTAATGTTCAAAGAACTCACCTTGTGTGATTGCCTTTCACTACCTCCCTAGAAGTAATTACTTTGAAAGGTCACTTTACAACTCAAATCTCCACGACAAGGACACTAAAAAAAAATCACTGTACGGACTAAGTGCTAGCAGTAGTCTAGTTTTAATAGGCAAATGAATCATGTGCAATCACTTTCATAAATCTGGCTTTGAAATCTTCTGTTTAGGTTGTTTAGCTCTTGAATTGACTAATGGAAAACAGTAATTATAAGCAAAAAAAATATATAATTAGGATAATTTCAAAAGAAATCACTGAAAACATCTTGCTGACCTGTAGGGGGTTTATCAAAGTGATCTGTAGCTAAGCCTTTCAAGGCCAATCATACCTGATTGATTAAGTGATTAAGATGTAATGTGGGCTTATGTTTTCCCATAGAGCTAACTAATAATTACTAGCGAATATAAATGCCTGTAAATGACATTTTCTTTCTTGTAAATGCACTGCTCTCGTGTTGCTTTCTCATTATAATGATCTGAGTACTCATAAACATTTATTAAAAGGGAAATTTTTTAAAATAAAAATTTAAACTATATCTGAGATTTTACCGTCCTTTTGATCTTATGTCTTCCCTGAGCAGCATCCCTGTAAAGCTTTGTAGACTTACAATGGTATAGGAATATACTGATATTTGATGTTAAGTTTGTTCTGTGAATAAAAAAACAGTACATTTTCTCCCTTTGTATGGTGTGATTTCCCCCATACCTTCTCAGGAAAATGGACAACAGTTAGCATACCTTCCAAATGTCCCTTTTTACGGGGGTCAGTCCCTCTTTTGGCTTAAATGCCCCTGTCCCTCTTTTTCTATTATCATAAAAGATTTGGTGGGTATGAGTGTATCTCAATGCGTTACAATCCTTTAACTTACAATACTATGTATAGGAAGAGCAGAAAATATGTTTATGAGTTACATTGGGGAAATAAAATCTAGTCACAGAATCACAGAATCATTAAAGACACCCCTACCAACACCTCTAACAGTGCAATATTTTAAGAGATTTAATTAATCCTTTCTAAATCGTTCTAAGTACACATATCAGATTTTGGTATATAAGATGAAGAGCCCGTCTTTAAAATGATGGTAGGTGCCCTGGCGAGGAAGCATATTTATTAAAATTGTTATATTGAATCTATATATTATGACAATTATATACAGAATAATAAAAAAAAACATTATAATATATTTAGTAAAACCAGATATATACAAGTTTCTGAACGGTAAAATCAGGGAACACTTCAGATTTATCAAAACTGAAAGAGATGTTAACTTCAGTTTGATTAAGGTTCTCTTACAAATTGTTATTTTTATCATTTTCTTTACCCAGACAGGGGTGTTTTATAAATATCATCTCAGCTGATGAACAATCGGGACTGTCTTATGACAATCTTTGCTCTCGTTTTAAGAAATTGACTACTGTGTGGAGCAAGGTTACTCAAAGTCAGATTGTGCCGCGCTGGCAAGTTGTAATATCCTTTAGACTATTAAAAGTGAAATAACTAATCTCGTCTGCTGTTACATAGCCTAAATCAACATATTTTCTTCCCTAAGGTAATCATATGCTGCGCTAATAATCACCCTTCTTATATATCTAATTTATTGCTCCACAATTCACACAGGAAAGGAGAACAATAGTAATGTGTTCATTTATTATTAATCCATCCTGATATATCATTGCTTTCAAAATCTACCGATTATCATTTTTCTCTAAATTGAAGCTCCTTTGAATCAATTAAATGACTGGCTCCCTCCCAAGGAAACAGCCATGTTCACCCTGAAAAGAGACTTGCACTAAAGAAATTAAAATAAGACAACCGATAGATGCACTCTGCATAAGGTTGCCAAATTCATAATGGAAAAAAATGACCTTAACACAGTATAATAGTAACTTAGCCCCAGCGCCCAATGTCGTAGACATGAGGCCATGCACCCACCCATCAATTTAGCACATTTACCGTATTATGCTACCAAAGGCACAAGGTGCTACACTATTAAAGATTAACTGCACCCATGAAAGTTTTGTATGCTTCCAGCAACGAAGATGTTAACCACACACATACTTTTTGTACTCCAGCAATGAAGACGTTAACTATAGATTGTGTTGCAATGTATTTAGTTGATTACAAATGTCAAACGCATACAAAGTAAAAACGGAAACACTCTGCAAATGCTACATGTGATTGTATTTTTTCTCCCGTCAGTTGACCGTCAGACATTTTTAGAGAACGCTAATCGGACCAATCAACAGCTTTGCTAGCAATGCAAAAGAAAAAGTCTGATGACTGCCTTTTGCTTTCCCCATGGAGCAGGCATGCTGTGGGGAGGGTAAATAAACTGCCACCTGACCTATTGTTTGATTATCTGACTGGTTAAAAAAAAACTTGATCCCTGCTGCTATAAAATAATTGTGAGGTGACGTGTGCCCCCCAACCCATGAGTAAAAATACAGTATTTTTTTTAAAACACAAAATAGAATATTGTGTTGCTCGACATTCTCAGTCAGAATACCGATAAGAGTCATGGCATGTGAGTTGCCATCAAAAGGTGGGTGCAACACGGGGGGGGGGAGCTAGCACAGTTGTGAGTATAAATACTTAGTGTCTTCAGAATGAATATTGTGTCTTTGCAATGATTACATAATTTAACCCCTTAAATGTGCCATCACAGACCATCACAGGCTGTGCGCAATCTTTGTATACATAGGACAACATCTATTAGATACATTTACAACTAATTGTGAGGAAATGATTGGACAAAAACTGTATTTTTTGTATTCCAATATATCATATAATATGATGCACAATCTAATGTAGGCATATATAACATATATACTTAACTTGTCATAAAAAAAAAACAATAAATAGATTGGTGTATATGGGTTTTGCCTAAATGTAACTATACCAAAAAAAAACAAAAATATCCCCATTCCTGGCAGTGAAAATGTACAGTAAATGTAACGGTGCTCTGTGTCTGCTGCCAGACTACTGTAGAAACAAGGATGTTAGAATACAGCCTTCTCCTTGTACAAAACAGTCTCTCTAGATCTGTAGATCTTTGGACAGAAATATGTGTTATAGGCGAATTGTATACGAGAAAAAAAAAGATGACAATTAATTCTACATGCTTCAGGAAAGTCTTTAGTGCAGCCCAGCAAGCATTCATACACATAAGCTAAAGTTTAAATCATGCCCATCTTCTACCTAAAAAGGGAGTCAGACGGTGGAGGAACTGCACACTGTAGACATTTGGATTCCTACAAACTTTATGTTTGTGTGTTCCTGTGAATCACCAATAACGAGGTTGACCCCCAATGTAACAAATGAAAACGGATGGCAAAACCTCAGAAATCTTGTTAAGATTTGTTCATTCTTGCCTGGTGTAGTTGAGTCTTCTCTCACTCTCTCTCCCACACATTTTCTGGGATGTTGCCAATTAATTAGAAAATGTTACCTTTTTGGGGTCAGACAGGCTTAAACAAGGTATGATTGACATTTTGGCAATGTTCCCAGAAACCGAGTCTAATAAATCTAACAGGTGCTGCTTATTAAGTATTAACAAGTACAAATACAATTAAGGCCAGGGTGCAAGAGGCTGCATACAGCACAAGAAAAAAAAGGATATAGCTAACTATTGTACTGTACTCAGATCACTCTAAAACGACATTTTTAATAACATTTAAATTTCTCATGCAAAACACCAACCTAAAATAGAGGGGTGCAAAGATGAGCAGAAGAAAAATAATAATCTTAAGGTTCTGCGGGCCTCAACCTACTTCTGCTCAGCTGTTTCACATATCTACCACTCTTACATTACAGTAGAAATCTCAGGAGTTCTGGGGACCTCAAGCTACTAGAATGAGCTGCTGTGGGGGAAGCACAAGATTCCCTGAATAAAACAAAGTGGCTTGAATAAGTATAGAATGAGAATGAGAGTGGCTTGAATAAGTATAGAATGAGAATGAGAGTGGCTGAATATAAGATATGAATGAGAATGAAGTGAAAAATAAGTATAGAATGAGAATGAGTGTGCGAAATAAGTAAGAGAGAATGATGGCTTGAATAAGTATAGAATGAGAATGAGAGTGGTTTGAATAAGATATGAGAATGAGGTGGCTTGAATAAGTATAGAATGAGAATGAGAGTGGCTTGAATAAGTATAGAATGAGAATGAGAGTGGTTTGAATAAGTATAGAATGAGAATGAGAGTGGCTTGAATAAGTATGGTGCATTTCCCCTGTAATCGTCATCGTGGCTTTGTCCTGTCTTTTAACTTCTGTCGTCAAGGGAGGATTATATTTTATGCTTTCAGTCTCTCGGTTTAAGCAGATATACAACTGTATATCCAAAGGAATGTCATTAAAAATAAACAAAAAAGACAGAGCGTATGAAACTATTTTTACTTGATCATAAAAATATATGTAGAAAAACATGACTGTGTTTTTGCTAAATCTGGATTAGGAACAGTACTTTTCACATCTATGTGCCCAGTTTGTATATAGTCTTCAACTCACCTTTCAAGTTCACTCCCTTAGTGCAATGATCATACTTTGATTTTCATCACTGCTAACAGGCATTTGGGTTTGTCTGTAAAAATCTGCCTGTGGCATGAAAAAGCAATGAAAAAAGACATCGCTTTCAAAACTAGATTAAAAAAAAAATATTAAATCTTAAAATATTGAAGTTGTAGCCTAAAACTCCTCTTGAAATATGAAAACAATTTTTAGAATTTGTAGTTTTTTAACTTTTCAGACTATTCTTTCCATCAAATTAATCTTTTTGTACTATTTTCTATTAACGGCTAAACTTTAGGAAATTATATATATTTGAAGGACTTATAAGTAATGGTTCATAAGATTATTGGTTCTGTTGATGCCAGGTGTCCAGTATGCTTCTCATACCTGCTTATGAATTTGAGTTGCTTCATTGGGAATTGGGGGTTTTGGAAAGTAGAATCAGTCAATAGGGCATGTTTTGCATCTAAGAGAATCTTTTTTGCATTAAAGAGAATCTTTAAGTTCCGGTTTGATGTAACAGCTACATGTGGGTGTAGTAAATGAGGGTTCATGAGAAGTGGAGATATAACACATCCTAAGTGCATTTCAGATATATATATATATATTTCCTTCTATACTCTGACCAGATGTTTGAAACTAGGATATTTAGTCCTGTCAATCATACCTTCTCACTACAAGGCAAGATGTTGAAGGCAGGACGTGAAAGCACAGACGAGGCCTACAGTAGAGGGGAACTATGCAGAAGGGTTGTCTTGGAGTGTTTTCAAAGGGTTCCTTGCTTCAATTTGCCACTGCCCTATAAAACCAATTTGAGAAGCTCACCTCCCAGAAGTGTCCTACTGTGCATCCCCACTAGGGAGTATCTATGGTATCAGTCTGATCCCACCCCAAGGGCAGTCCAGAACTGACATGTTAGGGCAAACTTCCTTTGCACGATGTAATGAACAACCCTAGACATATGTTTCAGCCTTCCTGGGTTTTGTCAGTTGAGTCCAGTTGGTATCCTTCTAGGCACAGCAGAGCAAGGAGGTCCACGTCTTGACCTGAAGAGTGAAATACCATACAAAACAAATCTGCGGTGCTCGCTAAGATAATAGTAGCAATAGCCCTTTATTTCTCTTTTTATTCACTGCAATTGGTTAAAATAATAACAAATTTATAAAACAAAACACTAACACAAATATCTCCAAACTTTCCACAAATTTCAAATAAAAGGTTTTGTAGACCCTCAGTTTTTTAATGTTAGTATTACCTCCCCGTGTTTATTTCAGTAACCAAATGATCATACATCTATATTGTATGCTTGCTTAATATAATATTTTCTATTATGCAGTAATAGAAATATACACACCAAAGCCAACAGTAAATTATTAGCTGACTTAAGTTTGTGAATAACATATCAGCATTAACGTCGACTTTAAAACTCATAAATTATTTGAAAAATCAATTACAAGTTTATTTATAAAGTACTTTGCCTGGAAATGAGAATGCTAAAGGCTGCATTTATTTTCAAGTGGGTCTTGCAAACCCCCAGAAGAAATTAAAGAATCAACATTTTGGTCATGGATCAGAAATTACTTATACGAAGCTGAATTCACCAAGGTGAACACTGAATTTCAAATCTATCACGCTATAGTCCCATCAAAAGTATATAAACAGCTAAAGTACAATATGAATCCAGAAGCTCACTATGATGTCTCTTTAATATTGGCCTCAATTTTCTCTCCTCGGTATTCTCAGAGGTCAGAGACAGCCTTCCTTGTCCTAGGCACTTCCCACGTAGTTACGACCCTTGATTTCCTTGCAGATGTTTGTTCCTTCAAGCAGATAATATGCATGATGTAGGGCAGCAGTGTTTTTAGCCCTGCTGTGGGCATGTAGCAGGGTTAGGATCCAGATCCCCGCAGCACTGTAGGGGACCTGGATCCTCCTTTCTGGCAGCCGAAAAAACAGTATTCTAACTAACACACTGTATTTTAACCTTTTGGTATTTATTATGCAGTTAGTCAACATATGTTACATACAAACAGAAAACCAATAGCCATTTTAATGCACTTTACTTATAGATATGCCCCTCTGCCCCAGATATGCCCCTCTGCCCACCCTAGATATGCTATCACTCTGCTCCCCCAGATATGCTGTGACTCTGCTCCCCTAGATATGCAGCCAGTCTGCCCCCGAGATATGCTGTCACTCTGCCCCCTCCAGATAAACTGCCCTTTGAACCCCCCAAGATACGCTGCCACTCTGCTCCCTAGGTATCCCCCCCCCAGACTTACCAATGCAGTCTCCCTGGTGTCTAGCGGGGCCGGCGGGGGACACCTGCCCGATAGGCGTGGACAACTTCCGGTGCCGGCACTTCCGCATTTCACCATTGTACACTTTTTGCACCCAACTGTCGTAAAGGATGCTTTGCTATGTATACATGTCCCAATTCCCACATCTTCTTTTCCACGTCTTGACACCTTGAAGCTCTACAGTGTTTTCCTCTCCAAATCTGCGCTGGCAGAAGCCAAATCTATCAATCAGAGAATAAGTGTTTCAACTGAAGCTCTTTCAAAGTAACCAATTTAGAGGTGACCTTCTGTATTAATGATAGCTAGTTCAGTTGAAACCTGCTATAAAACACTTTCCTCTTCTTTCACCGGATGTGTACAAACATTTCATTTATACAGCTAAGAGGCATTTAACACATTGCAGTGCCACCTCATCGTTTTCCTAACAGAGAGAAGACGTGATTTGAGTGCAACATCACACAATAGAAAAATATTAATAGTTATAATAAAAAAGACTTAATCTTCCCTTCTTTAACAATATTATTAGAGACAAAATAAAGTGCTAAAATAATGAAAATAATAAGGGGAGTTATTTTGCGCTGTTTATCTTCTTTGGGGGAGCAGCTGCTTTTAGATCAATCCTTCATATAAAATTAGTGTTTTTATTGTTAAATTAAGGAGTATGTTTCCTTCTTTATATTCAGCAATGGATATCAGAGTTGCCCTACAATGCCTTGCAAAAGTATTCACCTTCGCAGTTTTCCTATTTTGTTGCATTAGAACCTGGAATTAAAATGAATTTGTTGGGGGCTTGTATCATACACAACATGCCTACGTTTTTGAAAATGCTAAATATTTTTTTTATTGTGAAACAAAAAATCCCAGAAAACTTGAGCATGCATAACTATTCACCCCCTCTCAAAGTCAATACTTGGTAGAGCCACCATTTTGCAGCAATTACAGCTACAAGTCTCTTCTTGTGGTACATCTCCATAAGCTTGGCACATTTAGCCGCTGGGATTTTTGACCAAACTGCTCCAGCTTTGGATGTGTTCCTCTGGTGTACAGCAATCTTTAAGCCATACCAAACCATTTGATTGAGGTCTGGTCCATTCCAAGACATTTAAATCCTAACCCTTAAAACCACTCGAGTGTTGCTTTAGCAGTGTGCTTAGGGTCATTGTCCTGCTGGAAACTCCATTCCAGTCTCAAATCTCTGTAAGACTGAAACAGGTTTTCCTCAAGAATTGTCCTGTATGTCGAGCCATCCATCATTCCTTCAATCCTGACCAGTTTCCCAGTGTTCTTGGGATAAGGAGAGGTGTTTGGTTTGCACCAGACATAGCGTTTTCCTTGATGTCTCATTTGACCAGAGCACCTTCTTCCGTATGTTTGGAGAGTCTCCCACATGCCTTTTGGTGAACAGCAAAGGCGTTAACTTATTTTTCTTTTCCTTAAGCAATGACTTTTTTGTGGCCACTCTTCTGTAAAGCCCAGCTCTGTAATGTGTACGGCTTAAAGTGGTCCTATGGACAGATACTCCAATCTCAGCTGTGGAGGTTTGCAGTTCCTTCAGTGTTATCTTTGGTCTCTTTGTTGCCTCTCTGATTAATGCCCAGCTTGCCTGGTGGCCCTCTCTTGGCAGGTTTGTTGTGGTGCCATATTCTTTCCATTTCTTAATAATGGATTCAATGGGAGTCTGTGGGATGCTCAAGGTTTTTGATATTTTTTATAACACAACCCTGATCTGTACTTCTCTACAACTTTGTCTCCTTGGCCTATTTGGAGAGCTCCTTGGTCTTCATGGTGCTGCTTGCTTGGTCGTGAATACACACGCATGCACCACTTTTCCATTTTAGCACTGTGGACCGACACATATTCTTTTATATACTGGTGCAACCTCTTTTTTACATTTTACCTTGATTTTACTTTTACTGTTGCATTGCCACATCATACACTAATACTAATACAAAGTTTTCCCTTTTAAGGATGATTACAGAATAACCAATAAAAAAATAAGCTTTTTAAATGAAGTTACAAATTAAATGTGTATTTTACACCAGAATTATTTTACACAAGAGTGATTGTGGTAATTTCTTTGTTTTACAGCAGTGAACTATATTGTCTGCGCTTTTTTAAAATCTATTGGTTATTGTGGTTTAACATAGAACCTGAGAATGAATAAATAAATAATAAATGATAATACTGATGTTATAAATAAAGAATTATCATATATATTTGTAATTTATTTTTTTATAGCTCTTTAAGTAATTTAAATGCCTTTGTGAGCCATTACGTAATTTTGTTTGTAGATATTTTTTCAAGAGTACTGTGAAGAGTGATATGTTTTATTTAACTCCAAAATTAGATTTTTTTTTAGATAACAAATAACTATTTTTTTTTAACAAAGTATTCAAACAACAAAGGAACTGGGGTGTTCAATAGCTAGACTTAGAAATAGCATTTTGGAAAGATTATGAATAACTCCCATCTTGAGATAATGAAAACCTAAGTAATTTGGATTTTTTTCCTTAATGCATACAAAGAAGGAAAAACAAAGAAAGAGGGTGTGGGTATAAAAAGGTAATTTCTAAGATTTAACTGGTAAAACTGAAAACTAAATGTTCTCGGAAAGGATTTTTTTTTGTTAATCATTGCAACTATTAAATTCAAATACTGTATAGAACATATGGAAACATTGAATAAAACAGAAATTACAAGTAGCATAAGGCAGGTTTAAATAAACAACCACATCATTCCATTTTTTTTTTACAATATGGTGTTAAAAGCAAATTACACACCACAGAAAAGTGATGCATAATCACTTTTTATGTGGGTTTTTTCCCCCGTCTCTTCTGTACATACACGTTTGTAAGTGGGACATTGTTAGAATCAAATCTTATATAACTAGTCTCAGTATACCCGTGGCCTTTCTCTAAACAGGCTCATTTATTTCAAAAGCTTGTACAATTGAATTTAAAGGGGTAATGCGACACGAACAAAACATATTTATAATATGTATAGCATTGGAGACATAATTTCTAGTAAAGCTGAATACATCAATATTTACTTAATCATGTCTATTTTTGCCCCTTTTGAGACACTGGTAGGTAGCTACAGTATAAGAACTAAAAACACCTTTTATACATTTAAAATGGTAATATTTAATATACATCAATGAAGTACAATATTTGCTAAGCTTTTAGTTTTCTGTAGGTAATTAAAATACACTTGCAGGTACTTAAAACATTTTGTTCCGTTTTTTAAAAAAATATAGTGTTTTACTAACTCTTATGTTTAAGGTTTACATGCCAAGTCTGGGTTGTTTTGATGTGATTAGATCTTCTGGGGAAGGATAGAAGGACAGTTCTACTTTACATTATATATATATATATATATATATATAATGTAAATGGGTTATTTGATTGTGACATCATAATGCCATCAATGTGTTATAATTATGACATATATATATATATATATAATCAGAGAATGGTTAGAGTATGAATTATTTTGATTGACGTCTTTAAAGGTATAAAATATATAGAATATAGAATGTCAACTCCAAACAACTGTCTACAAGGTCTTCAGGAAAGCCAAAATGATTTAGATCATAGATGTCGTTTTCACAAATCCTTTGTTTTATACTCAATTGATGTAATGGGCTTTTCAGTTTATAAAATAATAAACGGATAGTTTTAATCATTTATTTTAATGCTTACGAGGCAATGATTCTTCTTGAAAGTCTTTAATTTGCCAACTTTACTGAGCTAAAACCAGTTTTAAACTTTTTTTTGTGAAAGTTTCCTTGATGCAGACAGCATATAGCATTGTGTTTGCTCCATGTCAAAATGATCATCAGGGACCTATTACTCTGCTCTGTGGCAATGGAGCACATGAATATGGAACATTGTGCTGAGATTAAACTGCTTTGCATATATCTCGTTTTAGAATGGGTTTGCTTCATCAGTTGTTTTCACATCATTACAACTTTGGAGTCTTTCCGTCAGCGAAGTATAAAGAAACTCATAGATTTTATGAACTTCACATTAGCTATTAAACCTACCAATTTCACCTCTAAATTCTTAACAGACAGATTTGCTTCAAGGGACAAACCACATTTTAAATGCAAAACGGAATTTACTGCTACCATGCACTAAATCTTTTTGATGTTCATAATGCTGCTATATGAAATTGGATGAATATTAATAATATATTATGATTACCGTGATTTTACCCACTTGCGTATTTTCTGTTTTTGTAGTACCCACGCACCGAGAGGGAGAAATAGCCTCCTGAACTTGTGTTGAGCTCTGATGCGTATTCTACTGCCACAGTTCATGTGCGAGAGCTGATGGATCTAGCTATGAGAAATCACAGAATATTCTTGAATAACCACCCAGAATGATGAAATGCTTGTATCATGATGAAAAACTATACTTAAACACTACTGAAAGTAGTCAGTTTTGGTCCTTTTGGCCCAATGTCCCCAATATTCCTTTGCCTAATAAGAAGGGGCAGAGTGGACCACAGGAGACTTTCTATTTATTTTTATTTATTTGATTGTTTATTTAAGTTTATTTATGCATTTCTTATGCAAGTCTGAAGCTTTATGAAAGCACTCTCATATTGAAGAAAAAAACATTTTTATATCCTTTAAACAAACAAATATTTATTTATTTATTAACCCTTCTCTGCCTCCATTGAACACATATCTACTTGAAGGAACTAGATGCGGGAAGAGAAGAATACAGCTACCCCAAGGGTCTCATTTCCACGCAAAACATACAAGCAATAAAGAGTGAGTTGCCATTGCCCGTGTTTAATTGAAATATTTTTTGTTAACTATATTACACTGTATTGTGTTATTTTCCCTTTATGTTTTCTATATATTCATTCGTATGGAGTTGTACATTTGGAATTTGTAAGGTGACCTTTTTTTTTTTTTAACGCTTGGGTATAAGAAGCACACTATCCTAAATTGATTGAATTGAGGAGAATTGAAGTAATAATCAAATTCAACAGTTACTTATACAAATCTTGGCGCCCTTGTGCACAAACAAGTATGAAACCTCTTTATCTGATTAAGATGAGCTAAGTAACTCAGAAGTGAATACCTATCTAGCTTCTGTGCTAGATAAGGGTCTTGCTGTTTGTTATAAACCACAATTCCTAACAGTACTTTTTATTGAGATCCAGCTAGATCTGTTCTGGCTTTACTTGCTGGACAATATTTTCCCATTCCCCTTCACACACACACATTTACCATGATGTTTTTTGTTCCCCAAGCTTCTGCTACACCCTGTTTAAAACGATTCTAGCACAGTTTGGGTGCTTTGTATGGTTAGTCAACATCACCATATGTTTAGTGTCTAGGAAAATGTTATTCTGTATCAGGGCAGACTTGGAATAAATACATTTATAATGTAGCCAGTGTACTTTGCAAAAAAAACAACAAAAAAAACAATTATTGCAAAGAAGATATAGTGGAGATTCACTAAAAGATATTTTGTTTTGAGACTTTTTGTCAAAACCAAGGCAATTGAATCCACATGTTTAAATTAGTGATATTTGTGTTATATATGTTCCTTGCTGTTTTGGGCAACTAATATATAAACTCATCCAATGGTAAAAAAAAAAAAGTAATCTGGAAAATGTATTGCAAATCATAGTATACATAGAATCTGCGGCGTGCGGGTGGAATATATTATAACACCAAGATTTGACATGCTGAATAATTTTATACAGTGGCATATTTCTGAGTTCGGAGCTATGTAGGCACTGTATAATTTGGTAGTAACCATTTGATCATTTTATTAAGCTGTTATGGAACGCTTTGATTGTGCTATTGATGAAAGGTATTTCAGGTTTTTTTTTATTCTGTTACACTGTGTGATATAAATTTAACTGTAGCAATGCGCTTGAAAGGTGATTTATTCTGAGAGTATACACAGGAGAAACATTTCAAGTTTTCCTGACACATTGTCAAGCAAGTACACATAATGCAGACATAAAACTAGTGCTTAGATACTAAGAAATAGCAACAAATATGGTAAGTGCTTCAGTATTTCCATGGGTCAAATGTAATCCCCTTTTCAACCCAAAGGGCAATAGCTTTAAGCGCTGGATTTGTGTCATACTTATAGATAGCATGATGTTATATTTATTGTGGGGTCTGACCAATGATGTGCGGAATGACATTTAAAATCTCATGTATAATACCAATATTTTTGCTTTTAGTGGGTGTGTTATTCGTACAAAATAACATGAGGTTGTATAAAACATTTTCTGCCACTTTAGTCTTAAATTTGGCATGCATATTCATTATTATTATTATTTATTATAGCCATAGGATTTTTATCTGCCATCAAAAAAGGATTTGTTAAGCTCTATGCCCTCTAAGAAGGTTTCATTTTACATTAAACCCCCATGCTAGCAGGAACAAAATGGAGGGCATGGGAGTCAGACTAGATGGGCTCTGTGCCTTCCATAGGTTTATTAATGATACTTTAACTCTTTCATCCCTCACACGGTGGAAGGGGGGGCGGTAGTGTAACTACTGTATTTATGGTGGTAGCATTGTCATTTATTCACTAAGGTACCTAGCAATGTGTGCTGAGTGGGTAGGGGTTGGCGAAGCAGTGTGCCAGAACACTTGCCTAAAATTATGCATGAGTGGCCTTAGTTCCTGGTGCCCTCAGTATGCACAACCTGCAGTATACCCTGGGGGTTCACTGCTCTCCAACATGTTGTGGCTTTTTCAGCAATGTGCAGCTTGCATATGGGGTATCAGACACCATTGGCAGCATCCCTATTTATGCTATTACAGCACACACTATATTTTGTGCAGTGTTCTGGTCTGAAGGACGCTTCCCAATCACGTGGAACTTCAATAATTCTAGGGGTGTCAGTTAAAACATATAGTGTGTATTGCTTATCAATTTTACACTTTATTAACCGCTTCACAACCACAGACCTGCCTGGCACTTCATGTTGAAGTGGTCCCAGTGGTCCACAAATGCTCCTGGTACGTCACCACTGATCGCTGTAAAAGCAAATCATATGCACAACATTAAAGAATGACAGATACAATGTTTATAAAATCTTTACAAACCAAATGTAACCATGCTCTAAAATGTTCTGCTTGCTTATATAGGCAATTTTCATGGTAGCTTTTCCTCTTACTGTTTTCCTAATAACAGACTTGATGTTTTTGAAATTTCCAGCCCTACACAGTAAGATGATTGTAAACATCTCCCATGTAACACTAAGGGATTTATTCACTAAGGGGAAAGATGGCAAGATAATTCTGAATTTAACTTCAATATTCATTACAAAGGGTCAATGTTGGCAAGTTTCTCAAGTGTAAAGGGAGGAGCTAGCCCTGTATAATGCATACTTTATGGGGTAAGGAGACTTGGAAGACATATTGCAGATTAACCTGTACATTGTACAGGGTCAGCCAAGTGCAAGCCTGCTGTGGTTGGCTCCCCATAATGTATAGTAATAGTAAAGGAGTAAAAAACACAGCTTTCCTGGCAAACTCTCCCTTTAGTGAATACACCCCTCAGTTCTCAATTTCTGTTTTAGTCCCTGTAAACACAGTATGTATTATAATAATTATACACTAGGTGTAAGAAAAAAAAAAAAGTAATTGATATCTGTATTTAATTGTTTGGCTTGCGATATTTGCTTCTTTGCGGGATATTGAAAAGCCAAATGTTTTAAATTGAATAAAGTTGTCAAACTGAAGATAGTTTATATGAAAATGTATCTGACAGCTCCATATTAAACAGAAACCTACCTTCATACAATCCCATAAATGCTTCTCACTACTGTTAACACTATAAGGAACGTTTGCAATATTTTTATATTTTAGAGTCAGTCTGTGTGCTAATTAGAGCAGCTGGCTTTGACATGCTACTTAATCTCAAGAGAAATCATAAAAAGAGGCCAATATTTCTACTTTTTTCCATAGAGGCATAATATGGAAGCTTTGCTTTTTTGAATGTGATCATTATTGGCATTGCATTGGTTTTTTGTTTGTTTGTTTGTTTTTTTCATTGGGATACTTGATTCTCATTGGCTCACAGATTATTAAGAATCATCAAAATTATTCTTAATAATGTGGGTGGTTCAAAACTTTTTACGTTTTTTTAATTGTCAAAGATAGAAAATAAGGCACTGGTTGTTGTGATACAAATAGAAAAGCATTCTTAAAAGTTTCTGTTTGTTATTAAACGGAAATGAATACAAGTACAATTCTGCCAAGCTTTGTTTTCTTAACATGAGAAATCATTTAAAGTTTTGCCTAAAGGTCAATAAAATCAATACTTTCCTACAATGCATTTGTACAATATTAGCACACTGAACAGTTGTATTCAGTTTGCCCTTTAAACTTATTTTTTTATAAGTCTAACTAAACAGAGTACTTGTAGCGTGACAGTTATCAAATTAAACAATGTTTTTTTTTCTTTTATTGTTCCAAGAATAAAAGGCAGGTAGATGCTCTGCATATTATGTCATCATCTGTCTGTCATGCATTTAAATAGGCATCATGACAGACAGTGACATTAAAAATAAAAAAAGAACGCTTAGTGTGTAGGATTTTAAGAATGTAAGCGGTCTAAACAGTTAAAGGTTCTTTGGTGTACCTCTGTCCATACCCATAGTGCATCTTTGTGTGCTAGTTGTCACACATCTTTGACAAATGACTACAATGGTTATTAAAAAGTGCAGGATCCCATGCATACTGGTAGGTGGAGTAATTTCCTCAATTGCCTTGACCCTTTCTGCCTGGGACGCCAAAATCGGCCCCACGCTCATACCAGTCCAGTTCCTGGGTTCCCTGTTAAGTGAGGTGCCCAGCTTGGTCACTCAACACACATTCCTTATATTTTTGTGTTTCTCAGTTTCTTGTATTTATCATATGCCGGTGCTCAGCGTGAAGCGCCGGCACCCGAGACAGATGCCTAAACGCTCCCAACACTGCAGTCTGGGCAGCGCTGAGGCAGGTGGCGGCAGCGGCGGGGAGCAGAGGAGCCCTGGAGTTCTGCCAGTCAGGGGGCCCAACAGGTGCCGAGCGGTCGTTTTCAGCAACCGCTCGGCACCCCTTGGGCCCCCCTCACTGGCAGAACTCCAGGGCCCGGTCGCAGTGGCGACCCCTGCGACCCCGGTAGTTCCGCCACTGAGTAGAGCTATGAGAGGCAGAGTGAATGTGTATATACTGTATGTATGTATACGTGTTTGTGTGGTTAGCACTTTTAAATATATTTACACTTTGGGAGGATAGGTGAGGGGAAGAGAAGCAGAAGATGAGAGTGAGGGAGAGCAGGAAAGGGTGAGAGAGAAAGAGAAGGAGGGATGAAAGAAGAGGAGCGTGAAAGAGGAAGGGGGGAGATAAGGAAGGGGTGACAAGGGGGAGAAGGTGAAGGGAAAAGGAGACACAAGGGGAATAGAAGGAGAAGGTGAGTGGTGAGGAGAGGAAGAGGAGGAGAAGGTGTGAGAGAGAGAATGGAGAGGATGGTGAAGGCTAGAGACAGGGAGAGGAGGACTGGGTGAAAGTAAGAGAGGAAGAGAATTAATAATAGGGGAGTGAGGAAGAGGGTGAGTATGAGAAAAAAAACCAAGGAAATAATTTAGCCAAGGTTCAAAGTGGTTAAAATAAAGCACAACAAAGGGAAGTCAGCTAAAGCAGACAAATGAATATTTGAAGTTTTTTGTTCATTTTAATTTGATTCATTGGGAGATCCCTCTTCATTTTTGAAGATGTATACAAATGTACAAATTAGGCAAAAATTTGTTAAAATTAAAATTTTCCCTACTCTGAATGCACAAGCCATACATACCCTTACTCAGCTGATTTCAACATATTTGTATACATTTGTATCATGGACAGCCTGCTGGAGCACCTAGGTATCTGTGTCTCATCATTGTCTTGTGAAGCTGGAAGGGGATGGCAGTTAAATATTACCACCTTTTACAAATCGGGGTCCTTATTGCCCTTATATGATAGGGTTGTCCCGGTTGGGTTCAGCCTACAAACATATATGCTTTCTCTCTTCCAGGCTCCACTAACCATAGGCTCAGCTTTAATACACAGCAACCATGTTGACTGCAGGAAGACAGTTGTCTAGAGCTGATTGCGTCAGACACAATGAGTACCAGTACTCTTAGTTGAGAGGCATCTGGGATACACATACAATCTCATTTCCAGAAAGACTTTAGTTCACCAGTCTGTTAATACCAACATATAGAATATATAGAATGTATGTTCCGTGACAAGCCATCTTGCAAACTATTGCCACCTTAGAGTCACTGAACTGTGAACATTACGCGGAAAATTATAATAACAATCGCTTAAACTGTAATATGCCAGTATTTGCTCATATTTTCCAGGACTTCAAAAACAGAAACTTTCCCACAATGCATCTGTACAAACATTACCACACTGAGCAGTTGCATTCAGTTTGCTCTTTAAACTTATTTTTGATAAATGTCTAACTAAAAAGAATGCTCGTAGCACGACAGACATCAAACGAAACAATGTTTTTTCTGTTATTGTTCCAAGAACAAAAGGCAGGCAGGCTTTCGGCATATTATATAACCGTGTATCAGTCATGGATTTAAATAAGCACTATGACATAGAAATTGCATACAAAAAAAGAGGCATTAGTCAGTGTGTGTTTTCAAGACTTTAACTATTTACCAGCACTAAAATGCATCATTTAGTCTAATGTTTTTTTTCTTTACTTGAATTTGCCTTTACGTTGATTTCTCGCAGCGTACAAGAATTCATTTTTAGCTTTTTAAAAATGTACTTTACATTCAACATTTTCACTTTACATCTTGGGATATACTCAAGCGAAAAAGAGTTAAATTGTGTCTTTGTGAAGTAAGTAGGTGGAGCGTTTCTAGAAAAGAGATTAATGGTGTGTCAACCAAGCACCTTCAGTAAGCCCAGGAGAGGAAGCTTAGAGATTGCAGATGCTTCTGTTAGAGTACAATTTAACTAGTTACCATGGAAACCTGGCTGTGTCTATACCTAAAGTCATTTTAAATGGTCTGCCTACCATTTCTCTAAGGGGTTCCAGGTTTATTTCTATGGCATAGGGATCATCCCCTAGGTTAAGGTCTTTGAAAACGTATGTTTTAGGTAGTGACCTAATGATTTTACCTGTCATAGTCTATAATTCTTGTGAAATAAATTCAAATGAAGAGCATGTATGCTTAAGTGACTAAAAATATAGTAATGGAAGATAAGTATTTATTAACAAATCTGGTTCCTTCAAGCGTGAGTTTTGAAGATTTGGGAAAATAAACAATTTAACACACACAAAAAAAAACAATACAAGGGCGAAGAAACTGAGCAAATATAATTTCATGTTTACGAAAAGCCTTGCAGGAAAGCAGTGTTTGAATTTACAAATTGCATCCAACAACAGGACAAAAATGCTGATGATGCTTGCGTGGATCCAGCACCATCTATGAGCCAGTGGGCTGCACAAGATGGAAGTGAAAAGAAAAAAAAAGAATCATATGTGGCAAAGCAGAATATAAAGCAGATTATTTACTCCATCGACACAAAGGTGCTGCTACTGCACGCAAAATATATATATATATATATGTATAGGCAATCAAAGTTCAAGCAAATTTACAGGTGTCTCAGTTAACATTCACAAAAATAAAATAGGTTGCATCTATTATCATATAAACATTTTGACGTATGATTAATAGAATATATTGTTCTTTCACCTTTTGGTTTTTAGTTTTTAAAGTCTGAATATTGGTGTATACTACTAACAGACTAAAGATCATCTATGGTCATGCACAAGCTGTCTAGTACACAATGAGCTCATCACACAACGTGGTACCGGCAGTCACCATAGTAGGGTTGCTTTCTTGAATTAAGCCGCTTTATGCAGAGCATGGGTAGATCCCTGATAAAGATGTACATCATGGAAGCACACTGTGCTTTGCCTATCTTTATCTTTGTGTTTTGATGCTTTCTATGTGCTTTATTGTGGTACGCAGTACTAATGCACTTGCATTTTAATATCGTGGTGTTCGGATTCCCTTTTTGTTCTATTGGGGTGATTATAAACACCTGGAGGTAGGCACCAAGACATGTTCTAGTATTACATATCGTATGCATCTAATGTATTCTGTAGTATGGACCACTCATCTAAATGAGGAACAAAAACATTTCTCACATTGGGAATACATAACAACTTTTAAAACAAGTTATAATTTTCAAACCAGAAAGAGGTCATTGTTGCTGATGTACTTGGTTATTTAATATTGCATGTAATACAATAACTACCTTTCCTTTATTCAAATTATATATTATATTAAATTATGGGCTTATTGTATTCTGCAACTTAGTAAATGTATTTTTGTAGAGGGATTAGGATGATACATTTTAAAAACAGAGAAAAAAATCTATCATATCTAATTCTGCATAATGAAGCTTAAGGGAAAAGAAGCACTCTTGTGCAGGGCAGATGTAGTTTCTGCATGAAAGAAAGATCATCTTCCACCTTCTGCCGTTTGTGTGTCCTTGCAGAGAAGCATGAGGATCGTCTGGGCAAAAATAACTTTATTATGAGCCACCTGTCATTTACAGACGGTGTCCAAAATAATTTATATCTGCAATTCCATCTGTGACAAAAGAAAGATGCTGCACTTGATAATGGGTACAAAGTGCACCAAATAAAGGATAAAACAACTGTTTTTCCTACAAATGATTCTATAAAATTATGAGTTCACTGTAAAAAAAAAAAATAGGCTCATTCGCACGGCCTTTTTAACTCCTGACGGCGAACCTACAGATTTCTGCTCACGTTAACCCCTGCGATGCTGCAGAGATAACGGGAGCAGAAATCCGTAGGTTCGTCGTCAGGGGTTAACTTGGCCGGCAGAGACCACTGGCCCCCCTGCTATAACAGTTAAAGGTCTGTACAAGCGACATTAGTGGTCATTCGTACGGACTTTTAACTGTTGTAGCAGGGAGACCAGGGGTCTCTGCTGGCCAAGTTGCTGGGCCAGGATTTTAAAAATCTGTATGAGTGATCCTATTGGTCGCCAGCAGGGGGCTCATCTGCCATCAACCAATGAAGTACAGGTGTACATCATTGGATGATGGCCGAGGAGGCCCCTGCAGGCGACCAATAGAGTTGCTCGTATGGACATTTAAACTCCTGGTACTGCGGAGTCCGTATGTACCAAATTAAACTGTATTAACCCCCTAAAAAATGAAGAAAAAATGAACACGAAGAACGCATACGAATATTCGCCCGAACAAAAGACAGGAACGGGCAAATATTCGAAGAATACAAAGATTTTTTCCCCAACAACATACCCATGCTATCAACCTACTCCACACGTCATCCCTTTAAACTTTCACAACTCCACAGCCTTAGTTCGGGGTCATGGTAACATTGCATTATTTGATCTCACTGTGCTGCTGCCTTGGTCTGGTCGGAACTTTGGATCCTTTGGGGATCCTTTGGAACTTTGGCTATCTTAACTAATGATAAGATGATATCGGTACCCTGGGTAAAGTGTAAGCTGTTTATATTACGAAATTAGCTTGGCTTCCCTGGCTAAACAGTGTGTACTTTACAATGTATGTGACTCTACTTTTCCTTGTTGGCTCAACAAAAGATATTACATTCAATTAAATACTTTATCTTTTACTATTTGGCTTTATCCATTTACCTTAACAAAGCAATAGAAAATCCAGCATTGTTCCAGTGTCAATGGAAAATAATTAGAAACGGCAAGAAATAATTAACCTAAACACGTTTAGAATGCTAGTTTGGGCGTTGAGCAGTCGTGTGATTCATTTTGTTAATGCCACTCCAAATGTATGCAATCTGTAGAGTACCGGACATCGAGATCCCAAAGCACACTTTAAACATCTACCTTGTCTGCGTATAGATAATGAAATGCACTGGACTTTTGCCCCCCCCTCAGTTCTAACGTGGTGAAAGGGTATGTGCCACCCTGAGTTTATTAAGATGAAACAATGCTGACAACTAGATGTGTGGAACAGAAGACGTGTTTCAGCGTGCATATGAGTGTTTGGAAAAACCATTTAATGTGCTGGGTTCAATAACACCGATACATTTCTCACAGCTTATTGAATACCTAGCCTCACATAGATTGCAATTGAATAAATAGAGAACAAGCAGCAATACTTTTTATTTCAGTTAATCTATCTGGATCCATATATTTCTGCTTTTTAATCTAATTTCTCTAGTAGTGTCTATTGGAGAATTGAAATTAGGTAGATTAGACAGATTTATATCCTGCATTAAATCCAGACGAGTTTACTGAGACACATGAATATTTATAATACAAAACAAATAAATGCAATGGATGAAAATATTCCAAACAACATACATATAAAGAATTTAAGAATGACTGTTATTCACGGTTTGGGTTACATACTTTCATATGTTTGATAAAATACTCAGAATGACAAATACATTTATTAACAGAACCATACCAGAGGATATCATTTAAAAATAAGTAGAGCCGAATACTTAAAGAAGTTGATTAGTCATGAAATTAGCTTGTGGAAGAAAAAAATATATAGAATTGGGATACAAAAAAAATAATTTAATGTTTGTCTAGGAAGCTCCTTGAAATGGACAGTCTTCAATTAAAACTTTATAAATGTATATACATTTTATACAAGTTTAAAAAACCACAAAGGGCAAACTATAACATTGTAGAGTATTATGATGCCATAAACCATTCATATGCAGTTACTTCTTGACAGATATCTTTCAACCCAAGGCTCACAGATTTCCTTTTAGATCAATCATGTGTATCTAGAAAGATTAAATGTCTCTCTTGTATGTATTCAGAAAAATATATATCGGAACATCCGTAAATATTATTTACACAATGAGACCACAAGAGGCTGGTAGGAGCAGTCTCTGCAAGGAGGGTACATCCATTCTTTACATTATATTCGGAATTGTTTTCAAAACATAATTCTATGTCAATATTATTTTTTCTGAAAATACTTTAATTATTGCATATTCTACCATAATGCAACACTATACTCAATAGTGGCACATGGTCACAACAAAGCAGGATATCACACCAAGCGAATATTATGTAAAAGCACATATCTGAGACATAAGTATTACGGATTCCATTGACACTATACGGCCATGTATTGCTTAGCCCGTCATTACGTCAAAGTATCTCAAGTTTGGGGAGTACTATCTAATTTTACATGGCTATATTGTTTAATATATTGCTTTAAGGAGTTGAATCAGTGGGACTGCATTTTACCCCAAATGAGACTCTTTTGCCATTTCAAGCATTTGCTGGACACCATTTATCAGGCACCTACCAAATGTTCTATTTTGAAATAGCCATACACTTCTAGTTATTGTCCTATAACTTGCAAAAAAACATAAGAACACTGAGTATTTCTAAAATTTAGGACAAATATTAGAATGTATTATTTTTTTTAGATGAGTAAAACTTTTTTTTTGTAAAAAGTAATTTTTATTTTCACCATATTTTTAAATAAGACAATATGAGCGGTGCAGTTCAGGTCAAAAGGGCCCCGTTTTTTTAATTTTTAAACCCCCACTGACAAGGCCTGTGAAGGTCAAAGTGTATGCCTGGGGTTGTTGGTTCATTCATACAGAGGGCATTTGCCTCTTCAGTTCTGGACTGCCCCTGTGGCAGGATCAGACCGATAGTTTGATGGAGAGTTTTCCCCTGTAATGGCATGAGAACTAAAATTTAAGCAGGGTTGCAATAAATGACAATCTGTTAAGCGACTGTCTGTCCGTGGCAAATTTATTTTCATTTTTTTTTTGTATAGTATTTCATTATCTTTTGACACCAAACATGGAATCAGATTCTTTGTCAGATCAAGTTATATGACCTTGTGTTGAATTATATTAATTTCACATTTGCCATTATTGATTGAAGGTTCCTACATCTAACCCAATTCTATTCTATATGTTCTGATGGACAGTGCATAAAGTTGTAAGTTCTCTGAATTGTTACACAATATTCCAAAAGGGTATGTTTTATAGCGAAAATGTGCATTTAAAAACGGTAGGCTTTAATGATAATGTACTTACAAATCAATGTTCTTAGCTATTCATGAAATGAAAAGCTCTATTTTGTGCAAAAGCACAACAAACATTCTGTGATGTTAATTATACTATAATGAGAAGGGAGGGGAGTGCGGGACAATGGGAGTTTTCAAAAGTGAATGTGATATACAGAATTTTTAGCACCCAGGACAGTTTAGATTGAGCCAATTATACTCAGTGAAAATGCAATTCAATAGTTTTGTTTAGACACAAATACTCTAGGCTACAGTTAATTGCTATTCGCTGGATGTTTATATTTACATGATGTGTTGGGTGCTATTTTAATAGTTTTAACTACATTTCTTTTGAGAACCAGAAGAAAAAACAATTATATAGTGTTCTCAGGCATTTAGAAGAGATCACATATAAAACATAAAGAATTTGGTTAGCTATGATTATGGGGTTAAGGAGACTTTCATGGGAATTTACACTATTACATAGAATATGCTGAATATGATATATTTAACTGTAAAATGTTACAGATTTTGAAAAAGTGGCAAATTAGCTTTAATTGAGATCCAAATTATTGTGGTTAGCCTGCAGATGATATAGGGGTCATTCATTTTGTCAGTTAAGAGTTAACGTGAGTATTACCCAAAATATTGAATATTACCCAAAATGTCACATTTCTAAGACTACCAAGGTCTGCAGATTGAGGAAGTTGTTGGAACAAAAGGAAATAAAACTGAACAATACAGAAATGCAGTAAAGTAACATTTATTTTCCCACAAGATTCACATTTAAGCTACAAATATGTATGTGCTATAAGTTGACAAAACATGGGATATTCATTAGTATTCAAGTTAATTGCATACTATACTATACTATACTATAATTTAAGTTGTTATACCAGCTGAGTTAACTAGCTGGACTAATAACTTTTTAGTGAAGAGACTGTCAAAACAGTGATTACAAATATTCATAAATAATCATGCAGGTAGGGTGGGATGAGGTCCTTTCATATCACACAAATGGCGGTAAGAAGATGTACAGTAAACACATTGTCTACCCTCCTGGAACCCAAAGTGTACAACTTGTGAAAAAAACACAGTATTTACTCAGTATTTTGTGCCAGCCAGCATAATCCTATGGATTTTACAAAATGTTAAATACTACTTGGAACACTGTTTTCAGAGAGCATCTGGCTTCTATTGCAGAACAACAATTGGCAACTATGCAATAAATTTACTTTGTACCTTACTTCCAGTAACTGAAATAAAAGTCTAGTAATAATGAATGCATTGGTCTGCATAAACCTCTGATCATAATGGTAAACTTATTATAGAAAAACAAATTGTAAGATGGAAAGCTTAATGAAAAGTAATGCAGTATTTTTTATTATGTTAAAGATGACTACTTTTTATATATGAGCACTATATTCAGCTTTTCATGTTGGGAAATATCTGCTGGCACTCCATGTGTGGCATAAATCTGTACTGCAGTCTCCTCGCATGGATACATGGAAGCCTGTGCTTCATGAATATTCTTAATCAGGGCAGGACCGGGATACCGGGAAATTTCCCGGTGGGCTGGCAGGTCCGTGGGCCGGGCGGCCGGCAGACCAACATTCAAAACAGCCGCTGAGCGACTGCGAGCGGAATCGAAAGCCTCTTCCGGCACCTAATGAAAATAAAGGGGCTGGCATGCACACACCGTGCTGCCCAATGGCCGTGCCTCAGCACTTCGTCCCACGTCTTAAAAGGGGTGCACCACCTGATGTCACCACATCCATCACCATGCCTGCCATGTGAAAAGTCTTGTACGATCACTGTGACGGCGTCCCGTACTCAGACTGAGTAGCTCTGCCGTAGAGATCTTCCTTGCCACTGAAAGCTCAAATGCTCAAGGGATTAACCCTTCACATTCCCCCAAGCACAAGCTGAGACTTTAATGTAGGGTACAAACAGAACTCAGTTTATTGACGACAGCCCAGATATTTATACACAAGGCATGATAGAATTAGGGGTATAATCCCATCAGCTAACAGACAGCCCAGCACCTCCATACAGCTCTATGGCCACGATCACTATTTTAGGGTGATCTTGAGGGAGCGTCATCAATCCTGGGGTACCAATGCAGAGCTCAAGGCCCGAAGATGTTATGGTGCAAAAAGAGTGTTGCCCATGAAAAGCTTAATGTAACCTCAAAAGAGCAATGTGGTGGGACAAAGAGTGTCCGTAGTTCCAATTGTCAGTGGGCATTGCCATGCTTCCCGGTCAGGCGTATCAAGTGTTTCCTGGCTTGTAGAGCCCCTATAGCCAGCTAGTTCATGGGAGCCTGGTTAGGGCAGACAAGGTTTCCGGTTCACCCTGTTCCCCCAATGAGCATAGGGTTACTTAGACTTAAGAGGGGACTGGGCAGGTAAAGAATATCCCCAGGAATCCACCAGTGCCCTCCTCCCAAACTCAGACATACCCTCATGTGTCCTTAGCCTCAGGGGGTTACCGTGACAATCACATCTAAACATGACACTTCCTATATATGAGCACTAAATGTGAGGATCTGAGCATAGGTGTGAATGCTGCCTGTGAGTCACAAATGATGAAAAAATATGGATGCTTGATACCATGCCTTTAATAAAGGGGAAAAAACTGTGGCTACATGTTTCCAGCATATATATCCTTCTTACTTTGTGTAAAAAAGAACTCAATATGGCAGAGTAAATCATATTGTTGCAATGTCCGCTTAACCCCTTCCGGACCGGCGTTTGCATACTGCGTCTTCACTTGAAGACCGCAGTATTTTTTTAAATATTTAAATTCTGTGATCGTGATTCGCTGCAAAGCGATCACGTGCACGGAATTGAGGGGGGTGGCTGCTACTGATCGCTGGGAACACCGTCAGTAGCAGCCGCCCCTCAGCGTTCAAAGCGACGCTGGATCACGTAAAAGCAGTGACGTACCTGGTACGTCCCGGTCTGCCGGTGACCCGTGACCCGGAAGTACCAGGTACGTCCCGGTCTTTAAAGGGTTAAATCACCAAATACATGTGTGCTGCATTGGCACTGAGTGGGAGAAAATCAAATGTCAGTAAGTGTGATGTATATTTGAATGTTGAGTGCGGTACATGAACCATTTGTTGTATACGTTGGACACGCACAGGCACAAATCCAATGTATAAAATCCACAGAATGTCTAAATGGCTGCATTACACCAAAAGCTGTTACCAGGGTAACCAGTTACTGAATTCTATCAAAGAATCTGATTTCTGAGTACACAGACCTTGGTATAAAGTATTTTAACATGTACTGTGATTTTCATCATAACTACTCATTAGCATTTTATAGAATTTCAATGTGTCTACTATACCGGTTGCATAACTGTACCGTAGTACACATATTTCTATTATGAACAAATCTAGATAAACAATTACCTATTTATAACAGAGCTTAGTGACTTACGGCACTGAACTGGCAGCCAAACAAATACTACAATACAGTAACTTCTATTTGGGCTAAAGTGGAAACTGCTTAATTCCCGACTCATATCCTGTCACTTTCCGATTGTATCCACAAATCAACTGGAGTCGCCTGATTCCGTTACCTTTCTTGTTTGTTCCTTATTTGCCAGTGTTTTTGGTATACCCTGCTAACAAACCACTATGCTTTTAATGCAAATCATTATCTCTTTGCTAGTCCTTCCTAACTTCTGTCATATGATTGTTTTCTCAAGCAAGTTGTATGTGAAATGTCACCCCTTTAAAGCACAGAGTATACTAAAACATTATCTTGAATGTCAATGGTATTTCAGCACTTGATTATGTAGGTGCTGTAAAAGCCCAATAGGGATGTTAGCTGTTTGGGGCAGGATAATTCATTTCCAGTGTATGTTAAAAAAAAAAAAAAAATTATTACGTTTAGTATAATGGAAAAATAATGTAGACATGAAAATCTATTAAATCTTTAATCACCTAAATCCGCACGAAGATGATGCCCAACCTACAAATGATGCCCAACCTACAAATCTAAAATAAAATTTCATATAAAGATTTTGTTTGGTAAACGTACGGATTTCATCGTAAATTTCTATTTCTAAAAAGTGGCTACTGTAAAAAAAAAATAATAATAAAAAAAAAAACCTTTACAAGTACAAGTCCAGCAATTGTTCATTTTTTCTGTAAAGACATTTTAAGTTCTGACAGAAAGCAACTTACAAATTACTACAATTCAAAAAGTGTTGAGTTAGCAAACATGTCCGCCTTTCTTTTACTATTCAATAGGTTTCTCAAAGTTAATCTGATTTATTTGAAGACATCATGGTGTGAAAAGTTTAGAACCAAAATAAGAATAAGAAGAAAAAAGAGTAATAACAATATCTTATATAGGTATACTTACAATTCTCTAAACCTTTAAAAAAGAAAAAAAAAAGAAATTAAATGTAAATGCGTCAATTGCTTAAGTTCTGACCTGTACCTCAAGACAAATTATAAATGTTAAGTCACATAAAGGGAAAAGACAAATCTGTGATTTATTTTCCCCCTTTCTATCTCCTAAGCTCATAATATGTAAATAGAAATATCTGTATGGTTTTGGTGTTGTTATGGTAACAGATTTCTGTAATTATTATATTGAGTCTCTTCTGTTCTTCAGTGAACTTCCGCTGCGAGTAAAGATTGACACCTACTGGAAGGGAATTTCTGATAAGACAGCGATGCTGGATTCCGCCTATGGGGTAGAGTCCAGTCTTGTGCAGAGATGTCCCTGCCCCTGCAGCAAAGTCAGGACGTACTGGTACATCCTTATAGGCATCTTGGCACAGCTTTTAAGGACGTACCAGAAAGTCATAAGGGCTGTGAACGGGTTTAGAATATAGAATTTGAATTAAGGCAGCTATAACTTGCAACAGTCACAGTGTTTTACTACCAGGGATCCTCCTTGCAGGTCTCCTCCACTACCCACACAAATAAATACGAACAAAAAAGCTATGCACAAGAATGTAAAAAAATGTCATCCATTAGCACCCTAGAGCTAATGGATGACTCTTTGGAAAATATTTTAATGCTTGGGTTTACCAGAGCCCCAGTGGTACTGTTTAAATACCCACTGTTCTTCTTTGGACTGTTTCTTGACTATCATGCTCGACGTCTGACCCAATTTGCGGCTGTCTACCATTTAAAAACCTAAAGCCGCTCCCCCTAACCAGTGGACCGTTACCTTGTCTCACCCCAGGTACTGTGCATTTGATTTCTGACCTTCATGCTTGGTTTGCTTTGGTGGCTCTGTATCCTTCAGACTGACCAAGTTAGCAGTGTTTGCAACTGAGTCCATTCCTGCTCTGGTGATCCAGATCCCAAACTGATTGAGCTAACAGAATAACCAAGTCAATATAGATCCCGCAACCATTGCTGAAGTGCTCACAGCCTTGACATAGTAGATGCCTGTGCTCACCCATGCTATGCAAGATCTACAGGCTGACCAAGCAAACTTTCAAGCTCAGATCCAAGGAGTAAGAACTGCACTGGTTGTAAGTTCATCTTCCACTTCTATATCCAACATCACTGTGTCAACACCACTTGAAACTGCATGCCTACTAGTTCCTGCTCCTACCACTTAACATAATCAAGAAGAACCAATGCAATAGGAATGGTCCGTGGTCCACTTTCTGCAGCTGAAAAGCCATGATTATTATTATTATTATCTTTTATTTATATAGCGCCAACAGTTTACGCTGCGCTTAATACAAAACATAAATTCAAGGGATATGACAAGAATTGACAGACTAAGACAAACCGATACATTTGGTGGAGAGAACCCTGCTCGCAAGCTATGATGCAGACGATTAGATCCTTGGCTGTACTGAGATCATCTCACTTCTGCTGCTGGTCGCTGGATTAAATGTCCTGATCCTTCTACTACTAACTTGGTTTATTAAATCATGGTTATAAAAAACCCTTTTCAAGGCACAATCTGCATTGATAATGCATTGTTGATCAATACCAATGGCCGAACCCTACATACTCCACAGGAAACAAAGTTTGGTTGTTTACCCATAACCTCCAGCTCTCAAGTCCTAATTAAAAACTTGGTTCTAATTTTGTCAACCCCTATACTGGAGAAAGGAATGGGGAATCCAGTTACAGTTTATCTCTGGCTGCCTCCCCCAGTTGTAATCATCCTATGTTCTATGTCTCACTCCTCAAACCAAGGATAGCTCCTCTCTCATGACCACTCTTTCTCCCAAATCAGTAATCATAGATGGAGAAGAGGAATATTAAGTTCAAGATATCCTGTATTTCCAAACCTGCCTACCGGTTTTGAGTGTCTGGAAAGGGTATGGATGAGAGGAGCAATTCTAGGACCCTATGACTAATGTACATGTTCCTGCTTGTGTACAGGTCTTTCAAAAAAGACACACTGTCCAGAAGTTGTGCCTTGGGGGGGGCTCCTGTCATGACTGTGATTCAATGGTAAGCTAGCGGCTTACCCCCCAGGCAGTGCCATGATTTCCTCCACTGCTGACCATGAATGCTGACGCATACCTCTAAAAACAAGGAATCCCAATTTAGATACAGCTGGGTGAACGCAAATTATTTTGATACTAAGACTAAAAAATTATATTTCTCTGTGTTACATAAAAAGGTGATAAATAACAATAACCAAACACAAACGTCTAAAATATGACTTCCTTGAAACATCATTATTTTAGGCAAAGACACAATAAATGATCTATCAATCTTGGCAGTATGATTAAATATTCATTGACTTTCTCATCGCTAGCTATTATGCAGAGATAAGGAGAAGTTTAATACGGGTAACATGCTGAGCTTCATAATAACAATAGTGTATATAAGATGACTAGAATGTGTTTTGAAGTAACAGAAAAGTGGTCCCTTCATCATTTGTGTCTTCACTGCTGCGTGCAGTGGTACAATTTATTCCACATTGTCTGATAGAGTTTTGGAGGAAAACATGTATATTATTATTATTTTCTCATTAAACATGATTTTTCTTTTTTTGGAAAAGAAACAAAGGAAAGTATGTGATTTTTGTCATTATACCATTTTGTGGGATTTAGACTTTGAAGAGGCAGTTGGCTTTTGTAATAGCACAATTAAATTTGTTTAGGAATATGTTGCCCCATTTAATATGCTATTGTACATTCTTAGTGTTCTCCGGTTAACAGATCTGCAACCTCAAAAGATACCAATTTGCTTTTCAAATTGATAGTTGTAAACTTGATACACAAAACTATAAACATGCAATATTCTTAAACTTTTAACCTAAATAGTAAGTTAGAAGCAACACTACAGATGAATTGAAAGTCTCAATTTTATCATGTATTTGTACTTTTTATATGTCAGTTTCTGCTTTTAGTGGAAGTTACTTCGGAAAATAAGACTTAAAAAATATATTTCTCTGCTCTGCAGATTATGCTTCCAAATATCACAAAACAACAATGAAATGGCAATTTGATATTTTTTTTCATGAAACAAACTCATTTTATTAATGAAATGGTTTTGCATTCATTATTATTAAAAGCAACTGTTCTTATAGTGGGAAATGTAGTCATCCATTTTTAAGCATGATTTTGTATGCTATTATATTGTGTCAAAAACTATGTGTGTAATAAATAGTTACAAGCTATAAATAGCTTTTGCCTTTTTTAGTGGGGTCTTAGAGTTTCTTACATTTTCAGCTGCCAGTTTTGATGTTAAAGTGGCTACTGACATAGAAATGACCAGGTATTGTCTATTAGACATGTGCAAATTGGCCAAAAATGATTCAGACAGATTGGTCCATTTTTTTTCGGGCAACAAATCTCATTCCCTGCCCCTTTGGTTCGGCCAAAAATTTTTGGCCATTTTTAATTTGGGAACGAAATTTGTTGCCTGGTGCTCACATTGGCTTTCATTCTCTCACACACTCTCACGCTCTCTCACAGCTTCCCTACAATCTCTGCCGACCACTTCCGCATCTTCTTCCGCATCTTCTTCATCTTCTATCTTCTCCATTCATGAGATTGTAAGCGAGAATGTGAGTGAATGTGGACCCATGGATGTCAGACATAAATTCTGAGCATTTTGCTTAATTTTTGTCAAGTTCATGGGGGGTCTGGCATTGCTTTTGGGAATTAATATGAATCGCTGAATTTACAAAATTTCGGTAAATTTGCAATTCGTATGAATCCAAATGCACGGGACTATTGTCAAATAGCATTTGAGTTGGGTTTCTATTTGGGTTTATTTTTGCATGGTCCCCACACACACCTGTCTTCATTTGTTTCTCATGTCTAGCTTGGCTGTAATTATTAAAGGATAGGTTTAAAACATCTGCTTGCTGTACGTGATAAAGTAGTCATATAAATTAAGAGGTCATTTGCTTGAAACTAAGAATGCTTGGGAAAGCAAAGTAGTTAACTCCTCACAAGTGGACAGATAAGGGTTATAGTGATGCTCAGCTGGAGAAAAACCAGCAGCATTTAACCACCAGGTATTCCTCTCATTACCCCAGCTTATATCACATGCACTGGTCTATTTTCTGAAAACTTTAGTTACTACTAACTAAACACAGACAACAGTAATACATGGCCACAAATCTGAATCCCACATCTTATGCCAGGTTGATTTATTACCTCCCACCCTAAGTGCTGTGGGATCAGGAGGGGCAATCACTGGTGCCTGCCAGTATGGTATGTAATTAAGTAGACATCTAGCATATCCAAAACATTTGTAGCCAAATAAAAGATTTGCACAAAATAAACCTCCACCCTGTCTGCATTAAGTTCTTATTTCCTACTTAGCCATGCAGTCAGATCATACCATGTATACTTAAGGTGTCTCTGTACATGAGACCATGTAACAGAATATATTTCGGAACATGCTACATAAAATTCTTGAGAAACACTTTTTTGATGTTTGATGTTTGAGTACCTCCATATATTAATTTTGTTATAGTCCATTGAAATCAATGTTTTATTTTTTTATTAAGTCAACAGATATATTTTTTCCATAATTTTCCACATTTTGAGAACATTTAAAGCTGTTTTTTTTATCACACTAGGATTATGGTCATTAAGCTCTTACCTCTTACCCTATCTTTTTAAAAACAAAAGAAGATAACAATATTACTTTATTATTAATAGATAGTAGTTTGTCTGGGGTAACTTTAGGGGTTACAGGGGTTACGGCTGGAAGAATGGTAAGGTCCCAATGGGTCATCTGTTGAGCAACTTTTCTGCCATTTTGGTTTCAATAGTACTCAGCATATTTTAACAATCTCTCTGATATGTAAGGTTCAATTATATGAGTGGATGGAGGGGTCTAAACATGGGACAAGGTCATAGGTGCTGGTGCCAAACCACAGAAAACAGAAAAGGGACATACTTGGCGAAAGGTTGAGTAACAGTCCCTCATTGTAGAGAGAGGGGTTTTGGTCCTGCTTCATGGGCTGGCACTACATGGAGGTGTGCCAAAGCAGGTAGGGTACACAGTTGCAGCTTTAGGTTCTTGGCAGCAGGTTTTCCTGCTGCCGGTATCTAATGCCTGAGATCTAGAGCTTAAGCCACCCTATGAGGCATCTGAATCCAGGTTTAACAGGGATGATAAGTGTTAAACTTCTTTTTTATAATGATATAAAGTTCTCCTGTTGTGCTCATATGTAATTAGTCAGGGTAACCACTTGTTGCATAAGCTGGTATAGAGCTGAGTTTGTCCCTGTAGACTCCGCAGAGTGGCTGTTACTTTCTGGTATGACTGAGGGCTGCGCAGGAACAGGCACTTGCTCTGGATGGTGCATGGTACGGGTAGATTTAAGAGTCTCTGATAGAGGACACCTATCTGCCACATCCTTAGCCCTGTTCTGGGCACCATCTACAGACAACAGACTAACACTGCAACTAGCAATCAGCATGAGACGCTAAATTAGCAATCAACGAGAGACAGGGAGGTGGAAGACAGCAAGAGACTTAGCTGGGACCTGGCAGATGTTAGAAGACTGGGATGAGAACTGGCAGATGGCAGAAGACTGTGGTGGGAACTGGCAGATGACTAAACCAGGAACTGTCAAAGGCGACTGCAACGAGCAAATCAGTAACAGGATAGCTGAGTTCATAAGAAATCAGGTAAAAAGAAGGTACAGGAGGATAATGTAGATGCATAAACAAAATACTGTTGACGGTCAATAACCAGATAATGGCAGGCTCAAATGAAGTACCAAAGGAGTACAAAGAAACCATAAGCAGAGTTCAGTGTCAGACTAGAATAAAAGCATGTGCAAACACAAGAAACAACTGAATTAGATACCAGGAAAACACTGTGCTAGCAAAGGTTGTTGAGATCACCTCTGGTATATAAATGCTCTTGGTTGTAGGTAATGAACACCATGGGTGTCAGGAACCCGAACAAAGATGACATGGGGACATGGGGACACCACATAGCCCTCAGTGACAACATAGGTTTATAGTGACAATTATCTCCTATGCTTACGGTTCCAACTGCCTGTAAAAGCAAGGCAGCTATGCAAGACACAATTATAAACAGCAAGGTCAGAAGACAAGCTGAGCTGGATACTGAGAAGCCAAGCACATTCAGATGTAAAGACTCAAACCTTAATCACGCCTTGATCTTGTGTTAGATTCAAGATAATCATATGTGTATCCCATGCATGTTTAAATTCATTATTATTATTATAGGAAACCAGCCTTATTGTTATGGATCAAGAGCCACCCAAACTTTCTTTTGATTGATTCAAGAAGCCTTTGTTAGGGTGAGGCCATAGGACAATGCTCAAAAATTCAAATTTTCTTATGAACACCTAGATATTGATACGTGAAAACCATACATAATTGTAATTGCAGAAAAAAAGGCACCAAAAAAGGAGGTGCATTGTAATTTTATTGTCTATTCTTTCACAGAGAAGATCATCAGTCTATCATAGGAGCCAGAACATATCCACGAGCACAAACTATTAACAGGCCAAGGTCAGAGCAGGTATATAACAAGAATGTTCAGGAGACAATATGAATCGGATAAACAAATCTGGTGAAATACATTTTGGTTATATTTCTATAAAGGTGTTTCTATAATATCAGAAACAAGTGAAGGACTAAATTGAAAAGTATTTTTTTTCTATTACAGAAACATGATGTCTATTTTATGAAATTGGACTTTATTGGATTAAATGTAAGGCAAAACTTCTATTGCCAACAGATGGAAATAAAATTGAAGTAATAAGTCACATGCTACTTCATGGACCACTGATAATATATTGCATGTTTTTTAATAACATATAGAAATGCAACTTCATTTTTTAATTAGAATGTGCCCTATTACTACAAATATATTTCCAGTGTGTTCGGATAGTGTGAAAAAGCAAAGGCACTACATAAAATAGCTTAAATGTTATTTCTTTATGAAAAAAAATATTTAATTAAAAACATTGATGGTTATTTCAGGGACACTGTTAACATCAACCACTAAGCCAAATTAAATTGTGAAACTGTATTCATAAGAAAATGTACTGAACCGTTACAAAGGTTTCAAAATGGAATCATTCATTATTAATTATTAAAACTTAAAGGTTAGTAAAGATTCAATGCTAGTAACGTAGTACATGGACATTCTACAAGATTTGCAAAGGGAGTAACACAGCAAAGTTACAGGTTTTTTGCCCTTCTTAAGGTAACCAACGAAGGTACCTCTGATGTGAAGCCGAGACTAGGTTACCAACTAAGTGGTGACCACCATCTTTAAGATGTAATTTATTTTAGGAACTTGGAATCATAGGGCAAATTAACACTAATACACAAACTGCTGACACATACACACTGGCAACTGTGCTCATGCATATTAAAAAGATGTTGGTGTGGGTAATGTATACACCTGGATGCACTCATTGCTATTATGCTAATTGACGCACTCAGACATACACACACTAACACATTGATACATAGACATATATGTTACACACACTGACATGCCTATATATAGATGCTGACATTTGTACACACACTGACTCCAATACATACGCACAGTGATATAGTCATTTATGAAATGGGAGATCAGCTTGCATGTTAAGTTGTGTTTTGCTAATTGGTGTTCTACTAACGTGTGCTAATGATCATACAGTATTATGTATTTTGTTACAGGAATACAGGCTAGATTACGTACGTTTTTCTATTTATATGTTAACCACCTTGTGACCAGGGGTTTTACTCTCCTGAGTGCCTGGAAATGTTTTGCAATTTTTAGCATATCTTTGTTGAACCGTGATTCCCCTTTTCCATGTTTAGTGTATGCTTTTGTTGATTTGGATGTGTGTTTTGGGTCATTGTTATGCTGAAAGGTGAACGTCCTCTTCACCTTCAGCTTCCTAACGGGCACCTGCAGGTTTTGTGCCAAAAATTGCCTGGTATCTGGAACTGTTGATAATTCCCTCCACCCTCACTAAGGGCCCGGTTCCAGCTGAAGAAAAACAGCCCCAAAGCATGATGCTCTCACCAGCATGCTTTACTGTGGGTATGGTGTTCTTTGGGTGATGTGCAGTGTTGTTTTTGCACCAAACATATCTTTTGGAATTATGGCCAAAAAAGTTCAACCTTGGTTTCATCAGACCATAACACATTTCCCACATGCGTTTCGGGGACTTGACGTTTGTTTTTGCAAAGTTTTGTCACCAGGCCCGGACTCGCCATCGGGCACACCGGGCAAATGCCCGGTGGGCGGGCCACGGCAGGGCCGCATGCAGCTCCAGGCCCCTACCCTACCTACGATCGGATCCGCGGCCGCACAGCGTTTAAATAAAACATCGGGGGTTTTTTTAACTTTATTTAACATCCTCCATGGAGGATGTTAAATAAAGTTGAAAAAAAACCCCGATGTTTTAATTTAAACCCTGTGCGGCCGCAGACCCCTAAGGCCGGCCCTGGTGGGGGCTTCCCGGCCCCGTAGAGCAGGGCCGACCTTTGGGGTGTGCGACCGCACAGGGCGCCACACTCCAGGGGGTGCCAATGCGGCACCCGGCACCCCTCCAGAGACGGACAGTAATGTCCGCCGCTGGAGGAGCAGGCTCGCAAGGGAGCGGTATCGGAGGTCTTTAACAGACCTCCGGTTCCCTTGAGTGATTTTAAGCCGGGTTCAACCCGGC